>CAEGAE010089428.1:0-24933 GCA_903067095.1 Girardinus metallicus | reverse complement strand
GAGTAGTGGGCCTAAAGCCATGTTTTTAAAAGAGAAATGTTTTATGGACATTGTTGAATAAAATATCATGTACTATTTGCTCTGTGTTTTGGTGCATCTTGCTTAAAAAACAAACAAACAAAGATCTCACCCCCTGCTGGCTACATTTGGCAGGATGCACCATTGAACACAGACTTGTTTTTAAGTGTTTATCCTAATTGTTTTTTTTATCTATGGTGTTGTATGACAAGACATCAGTAGCTAAAGGAAGACCTACCTGTGGGTTTAATATTGACATCCTCTTTTTTTTTTTGAGTTCCCTTTTGGTAGTCTTCCCCTGTAGGTATGGAGGAGGTGGCACGGCAGCCGGTGGATGGGGTGGGTCAGCGGAATGTGATGACTGGGGGTTTGCTGGGTGCTGCTGCTTCCCCGGTTGTGGCTGGTGATGTCATGCCTGCTGGCGCTGTAGTTGCTGAGCAGTTGATGGTTGTGCCCAGGGACCGACGGTGTCCCATATTCGGTGGTGGAACTGGCATTGGGATCGGTGAGTGGATTGAAGAGGCCCGATCATGTATTCGGGCCTGCCATTTGTCAACGGCAGACCAGGCTTTATTCCTTTTTGATCATCTAGAGGGGGAAGCCAGGGAGGAAATAAAGTACTGCACCAGTGCAGAGAGGAATGACCCAGTTAAGATCTTGGCTATCTTGAGGGAGTTGTATGGTTTCACTGAGTCATATATAACTCTTCAGCATGCGTTCTTTTCTAGGAAGCAGCAAGAGGAAGAAACACTGTTACAGTTTTACTTATGGAACTAGTAAAGCAGAATGCTCCTGATGGGTTGTTGAATGCTGATATTCTGTTGCGTGATCAGTTTGTAGAACATGTGTTGGACAGTGCTTTCTGCTGGGAACTTAAACGGTATGTTTGGGGTCATCCCGCTGCCACCTTGCTGGAGGTGCATGGGGAGGCAATTAAGTGGTAGAGGCAGGGGTTTCCAGGTGGCACTAGGGAGCATAGTCATTCTCTCCCATCCACATATGGGCTGCAGTACAGGATGTATGGCAGCTCTCGGCTGATTCCACCTACTGCTGCCTACTCTGAGTACAGTGAGCTAAGGTAACTTCTGAAACAGCAACAAGAACAGATTAATCAACTCACCCAGTTTATTACTTCTCTGCAGACTTCTTTACCACAAATGCGGCCTCCTCGTCCGGATTCGGTGGTCTGCCACAGGTGCCAACAGCCGGGTCACTTTGCCAGAGAGTGTGATGGTGAGCGGGTTCGTGCCAGGGTTAACTCCATGGCCAGGCCAGCCAATGTTAACAATGCGAAAAACTAGCACCCACCAAGCTGCTGAGCCACAACTCAGGTGGGGGCATAGCAGGCTCGCAAATAGCAGCCGCGTCAAAATTGTTAGCATCTTGCATTGACGTTGTCATGGGTGGTGTCTCTGTTACTTGTTTAGTAGATACAAGTTCCATGGTGTCAACAATCACTGAGAGTTGTTTTCAGGAACATTTTGCATCACTGGGGCATGAGCACCTTCAGTCATGTCACTGGTTACAGCTCTGGGCAGCCAATGGTCTTTCCATCCCATACATTGGCTATTTAGAATTGGATGTCAATCTTTGTGACAAAGTGCTTCTACAATGTGGGATTCTGGTTGTGAGTGACCCCATGAATGTTGATAGTTCTGTTCCTGGCATTTTGGGAATGAACATAATCCATAGTATTATGTTCATTCCCAAGAACTTTTTGGGGCACACAGTGGTTCTTTCTTTGACTTGCCTTCAGTAACACAGTCGCCTGGTCCAGTTGTGGAGGCCCTGCAGCAGTGTCACCGAGCAGCAACTAAGTCCCCCGTACAGTTAACTGGTGCTGTTAGGGTCCGGGGCCCTCAAGCAGTGAGGATAACTGGTGGGGTTATGAAAATTGTAGCTGCAACCTGCCCTGAACAACTTGCTAGTCAGATTTCATTGTTTGAGCGCCGAGAGTCTGGCCTACCAGCTGGCTTATTAGCCTCTCCATGTCTCGTTCAGGCTGTGCATGGTACTGCTTATATTCCTGTCTTAAATGTTGGAACTACTGATGATGTACATTATCCCCGCACTCACCTTGGTGTGTTGAGTCGAACTGAAGTGGTCTTTAGGGCCTTATTTCTGATGTGACAGAAATAAGGCCCTGTGCTACAGTTTCTTCCCATGTCGTTTCTGGTTCAGAGCAGAGCCTGATTGAATCTGTTGATTTGTCTGCACTGACAGAAACTGAACAACAGCAGGTTCAGTTGCTTTTGGAGAAGTACAGCTCTGTCTTTTCAGCCCATGAAGGTGACTTGGGGTGTACTAATCTGGTTTCCCATAATATTCCCCTGTTGGATGAGGTTCCGGTCTGGCAGAGGTACAGACGCATTCTTCCCTCGGAGTACGAGGCTGTCAAGTCACACATCAACCAGTAGCCCTTATGCCTCTCCCATCATTCTTGTTAGGAAGAAAGACGGCAGCCTGCGTATGTGTGTGGATTACAATCAGCTTAACAGCAAGACGAGAAAAGATGCCTTCCCATTGCCTCACATTGAGGAAAGCCTGGACCATCTCTCTGGGGCCTAGTGGTTTTCCACTCTAGATTTAGCCAGCGGGTACAATCAGGTTCCTGTTTCAGAACAGGATTAGTCAAAAACTGCTTTTTGTACGCCATTTGGACTCTGAGTGGAACTGTATGCCCTTTGGGCTTTGTAATGCACCAAGTACCTTCCAGCATCTTATGCAGAGGATGTTTGGGGACCAGCAGTGTCATTCCATTCTTTTATATTTGGATGACATCATTGTGTTTTCAGGTACGGTCCCCCATCACATTGAGCGTCTGGAGGCAGTCCTTGCTCAGCTTCAGAGGGAAGGCCTGAAGGTAAAACTTGAAAAATGTAATTTTTTCAAGCGACAGGTAAAATACTTGGGGCACCTTATTTCAGATAAAGGTGTAGGTACAGACCCTTCCAAGACTGAAGCAGTGGCTAAATGTCCACGTCCCATGCATGTTTCAGAGCTTCACTCATTCTTGGGCTTTGCAAGCTATTACAGGTGCTTTGTGGAGGGTTTTGCTAAGTTGGCGGGTCCTCTCCATAGGCTGGTGGCACAACAACTGAGCAAAAGTCCAGGAAGGTGTCTGGTCAGGCTTTTCAATATGCTTGGACATCAGAGTACGAGGAGAGCTTTGAGGCTTTAAAAGCTAAATTAACATCTGCACCAGTGTTGGTATATGCTGACTTTTCATGTCCGTTCATTCTAGAGACAGATGCCAGTCACAGTGGACTTCGGACAGTATTGTCACAGGAAAAGGAGGATGGAGTGAGGCCTATTGCATATGCCAGTCGCTGGGGATTGTTGCGGTGTGCGACTTCCATCTGGTCCTCGCCTGCTGATCCGCTCCCTCCCTGGGTAGGCTGTGTTTCCGCTCCTGGGTAAGCTACCTCATACTTAGATTTTAATTTACTTTACCTGGATCTAAGGTTAATGAGTTTTCTGTTTTTGCTCTGCTGTCTTGTTTTGCCGGTGTTTGGTTGGGCCGCGCTCAGCAAAATCTGTTGCTGTTTGGGCAAGCTGAGCGGGTGGGGCATCACTCTCCGGGCCGCGTTGAAAGGCCTTTGAAATTGGACAACGACAACTCGTTTCACTGTTTGAAGTGTTTCTTTTTTTTTTTTTCCAGTTTGAATTTGTTTATTGAAATTACTAACATGTTTGCTGTCTTTTGTTTTGAATAATTAATTTGTTTCTTTTTGCATTGCATGTTTTGTTAATTACTTTTTTTGGAATAATTGAAATTGTCCTTAGTTCACATGACCCCTTTCTCTCCAGGTACTGAGTAGTGGGCCTAAAGCCATGTTTTTAAAAGAGAAATGTTTTATGGACATTGTTGAATAAAATATCATGTACTATTTGCTCTGTGTTTTGGTGCATCTTGTTTAAAAAAAAAACAAAGATCTCCCACCTGCTGGCCACACGATTAGCATCATCCTGGGAAAAACTTCTAGGGGAATGACTGAATACAAGGGAGCATTGTAGAAGGAAATCCTTACATTGGTTTATCGCCTGAAAGTAGGTGGATGGATTTTGGAAAATGTGGAGTGTACCAATGGTTCTGGACTGGGAGCCGGGGCAGGAGCTGGAGCTGGAGCGGGGATCTGTTGGAGAGAGCTTTGTAAAACATTAGACAATTCTTCGAGGCGACGGTTAGTTTCGGCTTGGCAAGCACCCAGGTCTCATAAAGCGATTCAATGAGATTGAATTAGAGAATGTTGTTCTGCCATAGTTCTCCCGAGAGCATCTGTGGGGTTTGACCGCAGGCCTGAGTGTTCTGTCATGTTGGGTTCACATCTTTTAGCTCCCATATATAGAACACAATCAGGACAACAGAAATCAGATAGTTTATTTTAATAATGACGAAATATGAGATTTTGTGGTTCTTGTCCCGTGGTTGGGAAACCGGGGTCGTCCGAACTCTGAAGGCAGTGGGAGAGAGATGGTGAGTAGAGATGGATAGGTTGAATTCTGAGGTAGTGGAATGGTCTTACTTGGTGAAATGGTGAGTTTCCGCCAGGGCGAGAAATACTGTCGTATCTGGGGTTGTGGTCTCTTTGCAGGGGGTTCTTGAGATGATCCAGGTTCCAGTGATCTTGATGGAAAGTTCTTTGGAGGTAGATGGTAGAGGCCTGCGGTGGAGGGCTACAGGTAAGTTTTTGTGAGGAAAGGCAAGGAGCGGTTCGATTGCCAGCCGTGAAACCAGGAACTGTCGATGATTCTTCAGCTGAGTTGGAGAGGAACTTGAGCAACCAGTAGGTAAAATCCACAGCATCATAAGAGGAACACCAGAAAGCCAGGGACTTTGGCTGCACAGTGGGTAAAATCCAAGGCACCATGAGGAAACACCCGAGGGAGAGACGACAGGAAAATATTATTTGAGAACAATCTTTAGATAACTCAAAGAGCAAACTCCATCAGAGTACCATAACTGGCAAACACTAAGGCGTCAAAGTGCTGGCAGCCCACTTCTCATATACTCCTAGATGACAAGGTGATTGATCACAGGCGTGCTGAATCCAGACAGCAGGCACGCCCTCCAGGTAATTACAGCCTCTTGGCACTATCTGGTGCACAAGTGTAAAACTCCAGTCCTGGAGGGCCACTGCCCTGCAATTCTTAGATGTGCCTCTGCTGCACATATAAAAATTGAATAATTAGGTCATTAGCAAAGCTGTGGAGAACTTATCTACACAAGAAGGAGATAATTAAGCCATTTCATTCCAGTGTTTTGTACTTGTGGCACATCTAAAAACTGCAGGACAGTGTCCCTTGAGGACTGGAGTTTGACACCCCCTGATAGTGGATGACAAGAGAAGCAGCAGACAACAGAAAATCCCCAGAAAGAGCCAAAGCCCCGGTTTGCAACTTCTAATTGTTCCTTATTTCTGCTACCTTGCAGTGTGTCTAGTTTTGTTATCTAGCTACCTTAGGTTTAGTTCTGTTATATTTGCATCCATGTCCTATCTTCCTTTAGTAATTCTAGTTAGGATCTTCTAGTTACTCTAGTTCTATGTTCCTTAGTTCTTATTGTTGTTAGATCAGCCATGTGAAGGTGCAGAGGCTCCTTTTGATGGTGGGGATTGGTGCTATTGCAGACAGCACACGACAAAATCTCTCTTGTGATGTCATTGGACAGTGTGAGCCAGCAGAATGTGTTTTTTGCACGCCACTTTGTTGCGTCAACACCTATGTGTCCTTTATGTATGCCTTTGTGCAAAGATTGTGGAATAACAGCTTTCTGGCCTTTCATTGTGATACCATTTTCCCCAATTAGCTCATCCTTGTAGGGAAAGAATGGTCGCACAGCAGGCTCCAGCTGTCTCTCTTTGTTCGGCCATCCTTTCTGTATGACGACGGCTAGGCGCTTTAAGCATGTTGTCAGTCACTGTGTGTTCTCTGAGTTGTTACAGTCGGGCTCACCAACATGACATTGAAGGTTTCATCTTCAAATAGATTCTGCGGGGTGTAAGAGTTCGGAGTTCTCAACAGTGTGTCAGCTAAGTACATTTGCTTCCCTTTTTTGTACACTAACCCAATATCATAGCTCCGTAGTCTGAGTAGCATCCTCTGGAGACGGGCTGGTGAGGTGTGAATCGGCCGTTTTAGGATGCTGAGCATCCTAAATGGTCTGTTTCCACAATGACTTGCTTTCCATAGACATAGTCTTTGAACTTAGTAAACACAATAGCAAGTAGCTCCTTTTCTATCTGAGCGTACCGTCTCTCTATGTCCATCAAAACACGTGATGCAAAAGCAATAAGTTTTCCATTATTACACCTATGTTTTCCAACCAGTTGAGTTCATCTTTAACCGTATCCTGCATCGCTAGAGGGATGCGGTGCGCTGGGCTCACAACACGTGTCACATCTGGATTTAATGTCATGGCATATGTTACAGGAAGCTCTCCCAATTCATCACTGAATAAATCTTTGTATTGTGAGAAGACTTTATTTTTGAAGGTATTGTCTCTCTCTGCGTCAACATGATGAACTTCAAAACTTTGTTTGACATTTTCCATGTCTGTGCTTGCTTGAAAACCAATTAGTAGTGTGACCACACTGCTGGCTTGAGTCCTGCTACCATCATATACATCCAGGTTAGGTGGATCTCCGCAGCTGGTAAGTTGCTCTCTATTTGTTTCTCTCTTAAATGTGTGGAGGGATAGCACGTTGCATTTTGCTCCTGTGTCAACTCTAAATTCAATGAGAACACAATTAATATGGATGGTGACACCTTCCTGCTTAGTATCGACTTTTGGTGTGATGCTGTCAACCTCAATGCCATCCACATAGAAAGTGTCATCTAGAGTTGACTGTTCAATGGCAACTTCATATACTGGCTGTCTGTATGTCCTCTTGCCAGGAATTGGAGGTTTGCCTTTGTAGCAGTTTTTGCAATGGTTAATTTTCCTGCACTAATGGAACTGGTTGCGACCACCTAATGGCATTTTTCTCTTTTTGCAATGCGAGAGCTTCTGCAATTATTGCAGTCAGCTACTATCCCTTCTGGTTTGGGCCTAAGTCGTTGTTGCTGTTTACCGGAGGAGTATTTTACAGCATCAACCGCGTTGGCTTGGCTAGCTAATGTTTTGCTTCCCTCCTATGTCATTTCATGAATGTGGAAGATTGAAGCAGCTATTACCAGAATTAAATCACTGTCTCTTAATAAAGCCTTTCTGAGAGAGTCACTTGAGATTCCACAAACTATCCTGTCGCAGATGAGATTGTCAGTAAGTTCACTGAAATTGCAGGTTTTAGCTTTTATTTTTAAATCGCTGATAAAAGACTCAATGCTCTCACCCAGTCTTTGATTTCTGGATGAAACTTGTGCCGCTCCATTGCACTGTTGCATAAGGGGTTGCAAATTTCATAGAATTTCCATTTCAAACTGTCTGTATCCACCCTCGATTTTGCTGGTGTGATGATGACTCCATCCTTGTCGTACAGCAGCAGAGGAGAAAAATGAACACTCCAGCTCGATGCTCTCTGGACCCATGATATTTAGAAGAATATAAGCTGGCTTGTTGTGGTGCGCAGCAGCAATAAAAATACTGTACTCTCGTTCAAAAATGCGACAGTTTACGGCCACATTCTCACTGAAAGCCATAGGGTCAGGTTTGTGAAAACCTCCGCCATCATATCCAGGACATGTGCGCTCCAGGCAGCAGGCATAGACTGACGATGCAGGGTGAAAGAAAAAAAAATCAGTTGGAAGAGCAGAAAATTAGGAAAAAAAGCCTTTGAGTGACAGTTTTACAATCCCTTCTGACACCATATAAATGCTTGCTCTATGCTCATTGTAATAAAAAGTAAGACAGACAACCGGGAGAGATTTCACTTAAAAGGACTATTTAGTGATAAGAATCGTAGCTAACAGCTTGCACATACCAAGTACCTCAGACAGAGACGTTACATGCATACCACCTGTATGGCAACCGCTGTAGGACAAAATAATAATTTCACAAATGATAGTAAATGTCCGTACTCCAACATTATTTGTGGGTTATGAATTCAAAATAAACAAAATGGCATGCCAGCACTCCTGAGCACTTCAAGCCGCCATCTTGAAAATTGACAAGAATACTTTTTGAGGAGCATCTGATAAAGAAGAAATACAATTCTTCTTTTGTGAAGAACCATATTTTGTACGATTCTTCACAAAATAACTACGATTGTCAAATGACAAAAAGTGGAAATTGCAAAGTCCATGGAGGAGCATTTGCCAGCAAAAATATGCAATGCTCTCTCGATGTTGTTGACAGGATAGTTTGTTACCTTTGCTTAAGGCAGTGGTTCCCAAAGTGAGGGGCCCGCCCCCTAGTGCCACAATGAATGAAAACAAAAATAAAAACTCTCAGGGAACTGTTTATGTTTTATCCCCATTTTGCACAGAGGCTTTTTTAGATGTATTAATGATAGCAAAGTTGAATATTGTTAGAAATAAAAAAGAAAGTTTGAAATAACACTGACGGCAAAGAATACTCTTCTACAGTATAAAACTAAAAAAAAAAAAAAAAAAAGTTACACAAAAGTATTTCACTGTAAAGATGGTTTGTAGTTTGTTTCGTTTCAGTGTGCAATAAACTTCAGTGGAGTTTGAAAACAAAATATGTGTATAGGTTTATGTCTGGTTGAACAATGTGTGTGCCCAGTTGATTTTTTCTTTCTTTTTTGGGGGAGATTTTATTGTAATCCATAGGGGGGCCCAGAAAAAAAATCTTTGGGAACCACTTGCTTTAGGGTGTGATGCATACTGAAGCAAGATCGGTGTCACCAGGTGATTTCCAGGTGGTTTGTGTTTGTAAAGTGTGTGCAAATACCAATGTCCCTCAGCCACATGGCCACGCATGGACTGTTCAGCTTCAGATGATGCATGGGAGAACCTTAAATCAGGTCTTCACACTTTTTGCACATTAACCAGAACACAGAAGTCGCTCCATCATTATGTCTTCTGAGGTGGAATATGAAGTAGTGTTTTACAACAAGTTTGGTTTACATATTATACCAAAGCAAAAAAAAGTTCATTCTTTCCTTTGTGTTTAGTGAGAGAGAGCCTCATGCTACTTAGATAACACTATCTGGAGCCAGTGCACTCATTCAATGTCTATTACCCACCATCACATGAAACATGATGTATCTTAGAAGTTGATTCACTTTCCATAGAATTATTTAATATATATTGGAATTGATCTCTATAAACACATTTTAACAGCTTCATAGTGATTACACTTAATTAATCATTAAATCAGCCCCTCTGTCTTTCTTAAGAATGCAACCTTCACATTCACTAAATATCATACAAGATGTTATATTGTTTCATATAAGTTGCAAACAAAAATAAGACTAAAAAAATGACATTCAGTACTGTTAGTGTAGATTCCCTGTCATAAAGGGCACGATAATCATAACAGCTTAAACAGAAGGCAACTGGAAAAATAACCTCACATGCAAAATTATTTTTCACTTCTGATCATGGCTAGAAGGCTCTTAAGAAATATTCAACCATATAACAAGTTTGAATTTGCAAGCAGAAAAAAGTCTCAAACACACAGTCAAGTGTTTGGTTTCAGAGAAAGAAAGTAACATTTCTAGAATTGCCCAATCAAATTGCCTGTCAAATATTTAATTGAAAAACTACAGAAAGAACTAAAGATCAGTGTGCAAAGAAATAGTTTCCAGAACTTCAAGTAAGGCATATTCAAACTGAGAAAATGTGGACATAGTCAATACTTATTTTACCTCCTACATCCCAGGTTACTTGCATAACATCACAAGAACACTTTGTTAAAATAGAATTACATATAAAATTATCAGCTTTATTGAAAGTTTATTAAGAGTAGTGTGCTTTACCTTCAAAAGTTCTGTTCCACATGTGTGAGGTTATCTCAGTACCGTTTGCCTTTGAGTATCCATTCTTCATGCCTTCATGTAACGCAATGGAGTATAGCACCATGGCATCATGGAATCCTTCAACAAACATGTTAACCTGACAGGATAGAAGATGTGCTAAGTCAAAAACAAGAGATGACCTAAATTGATTAGTTTAAGACTTTATTTCAAATACTTACTGTATTGGAAGTAAGTACAGTAAAAATTGAAAATACAGCAATTATTATTGCAATTAGTGGAGCTCCTGCATTTTTGTTCTGAGTTTATATTTGTCATCCATGTATGAAATTGTGAGAGTTATTACTGCTGGGTTAGATAACAGCAAAGATCAACTAAGTTTCCATTTAACCAAGAACAAACATAATCTTGGCCTTCCTTTTAATGGAACCCTAACTGAAGACAGGAACCTGATGAATAATGTAAAGACACACAAAACAAGCACTCCAAATTATTTTAGTCCACGTAGGTGCTGGCCATATAATTAGAATATCATGAAAAAGTTGATTTAAATCAGTAATTTCATTGAAAAAGTAAAACTTGTACATTATATTAATGCATTACACACAAACTAATATATTTCAAATATTTATTTTGTTTAAACCTCAAGCCCTGCAAATTTGGCTGGAGCGCCAGTTCAGATTACATAATTTACATATTAAGCAATACATAGTAAGCCCAACAGAAAATAAACCTTCATAGAGGCAAATAAGGTGGTGACCAAAGACGTCTGGAATGAAGTACACAACTTACATGTTTCACACATTCACACCGCCAGGGATGCTCTTCACTTCCTGTAGTGTCACCCCATCAAGGGCCATAGTGATAACAGAATGGAAGAGGTGTCGGCTCAGCACAGTGTGTTGGTGCAGGTATGCAGAACCTGTTTGAGCTAGAGCAATGTTTTTTGGGAGGGTGGTGGGCTTAGAACTGAATGTCTTTTTAGAAGCACTTCCTGTGGACAATGCTGGGGCCAGACTCATCATACGCCAGCGCTCCAGCCAAATTTGCAGTACCGTAAATCCGTCACACTTTGCGCTAACTGAAAAATTGCAACAGTTTCTAAATTTGGAGACGTTGCGCTTTCCAGCCAAAATTGGGTTATTACAGAAATTTCACCCAAGCTGTGGCAGGGAGTGAAATTAAATGTGCACTATTTTAATATGACGGTAAATTGCGAAAATAACTTGATGTATATTGAAAGTTCCAGTTGTTATGGATAAATGGCAAATATATTTACTCACAGGACATTTAAAGAACTGCATCCAATTAAAATAAGCAACAATATCTCTTATCCATTTTATTTTAAGACATAAAGGGTTAATGTTGATTATTTTTACTGAACTAATGAAATCCAAATTCAGTATCTCAGAAAACTAGAAAATTACTTAAGGACAATACAAAAAAGTTTTTTTCTTTGGAAATGTTGGCCAAATGAAAAGTATGAACATAAAAAGTATGAACATGTACAGCACTCAGTACTTAGTTGGGGCTCCTTTTCCCCAGGTTACTGCAGCAATGCAGTGTGACATGGAGTCCATCAGTCTCTGGCACTGCTAAGGTGTTATGAGAGCCCAGATAGTGACCTTCAGCTCTTCTGAATTGTTGAATCCTTAGTATCACATCTTCCTCTTCACAATACTCCATAGATTTTATATGGAGTTAAGGTCAGACAAGTTTGCTGGCTAATTAGCCCTTTCATACATTGAATTAGGATCCAGTAAGTCAGGATTTTTTTTTTACAAAGTAATTTTCGTTTTCCCAGGGCATAAAAATAAGGTGGGAAAAAAAAAAATATATATTTTTTTTCCAGGATTTGTCCAAGTGTCCACTTAGGTGGACAACTTGCGCTTACGTCTTTTCAACTAGTGAAATGCTGAATATTATAATGTGAGTATATTTTGACATTAGTTAACAGAATGCATAAATATAGAACATTGTATTCAACTCTCATCCTAGTCTAATGTTCACTACTGTCTGATCCCTTAATTCAGTCCCTCTCATTCAACCGCTTGATCTCATTTAGTCTTATTTTTGCTCCTTCTCAAGCAGTATGATTTTATTATGGACAGTTTTAATTTTATAAAACTAACATTGAATATGACACTTCAGCCATTCTGTTGTTTTCTGTGCCATAACTAATGTTTCTTCAGTTTCATACTTATAAAAATCAAGGCTATCTTGTATGAAAACGCGCAAAGCAGCCAAGTTGGAAACAACACATTGGATGCAGATGTATTTAGTTTTGTCTGTGGGCTGGATCATTGCATGTTGATATTTTTGGTTGCAGTGAGGTAGGGCCAGTGTTCTCCAGATCTCAGCCTAATCTCATGTGGTGTCTTAGACCAATGGTGTCCAAAATCAGTCATGGAGGGTCGGCATCCTGCATGTGTTAGCTCTCTCCCTGGTTCAACACATCTGGATCAAATGGTGGCTCATTAGAGACTTCAGGAGAAATGCTGTGGAGGAAGTTACTACCACCAGGCAGAGAACTAGAAAATGCAGGATGCCAGCCCTCAAGGGCCCACTTTGGACACCACTGCCTTAGACACCGGTCTGCATTTCGACAGTGATGGGATGGCACTGGTACTGTTGAGCATGTCTGGATGGAATCCTCATTTATTAGCACACAAGCTACAGATTCCTTGAAATGTAAAAGATTCACCTTCTCCAAGAAGTGAAAAAACACTTAGTATGATGTTAAGAAGAAGGCCTGGTTCTGATGAGCAACACATTCTTGACCTTGAGTATCTGAGGTATGACATGATTCCATATTTATTACTGGAAATGTCTTCACTTCCTGATGTATTAAGGCCAGAATTTATTTTCTTTTTTGGAATGCATACAGGTTTGCATTCTGTAGGTTTTGCATTTCCAGTTATTTCATGTCCTTCAACATCTTGATTTACCTTAGTGATCAAAGGTTCTTCATCATCCTCATCTCCAGTATAGCTACTGCTACCATTGGTCAATAACGTATAAAAATGTTACTTCTTAATTGTAACAATGGACATCAAGTTAAGAACTAAAATATGTCATTACAGTCAAAATATTTGCTGGAAATGTTGCATATTGTAAATCTATAATCAGAGTACCTGTCAAAATATTGTCACTGATGCATGACGTCCGCTTTAGTGGGCAGGTGATCAGTTGTAATTTTCTCCAAATACAAGGTTGTTATTTAGAAAATACATGAGTAGTATTAGTCTTTAAGGGTTTCTTGATGTCATAATATTTTTTTTTTACCTGCAAGAGTTTTCCACAGTAGGAGGGGGCACTGGATATTCCCGAGTTAGTCTGATATGCTTCCTCCTGTAAGCCATATTGGATTTAAGAAAAAATTCTTGCACTTGCAAAAGATGGACAGTAGTTGGCAGTGTATTGCCTGGTGCACTAGTGTCCATTTTAGTGGTCTGTATGCATTTATAACATAAAAATCCACAAGAAACACAAGAAAATGGCTTTTAGATAGCTGTCCAGTGTAGTGACCACGATGCATGAAAGGGTTAAGAACAGGGATCCCACGGTCCTTGAACCAGGTACCGGTAGCTTCGGCACTGTGTGTGGGTGCCTGTTGGAAAGTGATATTTCCATCTCTATAAAGTTGGTCAGCAGCAGGAAGCATGAAGTGCTCTAAAACTTCCTGGAAGATGGGTGTGTTGACCTTGGACCTCAGTTTTTTCTACCACATCTTTTCCTTCCTTTCACCTCTCTATGAATGTCTTTGGACACAGAGCTCTGTGAACAGTCAGCCTCTTTAGCAATGACCTTTTGTGACTTGACCACCTTGTGCAAAGTGTCAATGGTCATTTTTTGGACAACTGTCAAGTCAGCAGTTTCCCCATGATGGTGTAGACTACAGAACTAGGCTCAGGGTCCATTTAAAGGCCTGTGAAGGTGTTTTGAATTAATTAGCACCCGGTGTCTTCAACATTCAACCTTTTCAGAATATTCTAATTTTCTGATATTTGGGTTTTTCATTAGTTGTCAGTAATAATCATGAACATTAAACAACATTTACATTTGAAATATATCAGTCTGTGTGTAATGAACAAATATAATATACAAATTTCCCTTTTTCAGTGGAATAATTGATTTAAATAAACTTTTCATGATATTCTAATTTTATGGCCGTATCTGTTTATACCAAACACTAAGCATATTAAAATGATTAGAAAAATAACAAATTAAATATATATAATTAAATAAACTTGAAGTATTTTGGAACAAGACATAAAGTTTCCAACGTCAGTTCTTTCAGGATGTGCAATCTTGATTTACATCAAGATTGCACTTCTTGATGTAAATCAAGATGTGATTTACATCTTGGTTTACAAGATGTAAATCACATCTTAGTGAGTATTGGATAAGTATGATTGAGTTACATTATATAACATGATTGCCCGCTTCAACAATTATCGAGTTAGGTAAATACACTTACAAGATGAGTGAGTAAATAAATGTACTTTCTTAAACCCAGAGAGAAATTCTTTTAGTGCTTAAAAGCCTTTCAGTGCTTTTTTTATCAACAACGGCATAATGCAAAGAGGCAGATTCTGCCGGAGGTTATCATTTTCTCCATCACTACATGCATTTTCAGCAAACTCAACAAATCAATACAATACTGCTCCTTAAAGATGAGAGATTGCTGTAAAGTCAAATCAGTGACTCAATACAATAATCTGAGCTTCCTTAGGTAGATAATGAACTGGACTTGACTGAACTTGAACTTCTAATTTAGTAAATTATTCAGTGAAACTGCTGCTTTTTGCTGCAGCAGAGAATCAGAAAAGTACTCCCCATTATTCACCAGGACAAAAGTTTTAGCTCTCTGCTCATGAC
Source organism: Girardinus metallicus (assembly GCA_903067095.1). Classification (NCBI taxonomy): domain Eukaryota; kingdom Metazoa; phylum Chordata; class Actinopteri; order Cyprinodontiformes; family Poeciliidae; genus Girardinus; species Girardinus metallicus. The sequence goes on along the minus strand of CAEGAE010089428.1, from coordinate 10,153 downwards.
ATACCTCTTTAATGCATTCCAAGAAAAGTTACCCCAGGGTCATTAAGCCCTATGACATTGAATCCATCATGTCCACAGATGCTCATCTTCATCTCCCTGCCACTATTTGTATTCACTCAATGTTCCATGTTTTTCAAATCAAATCAGTCCATCCTTGGATGTTGTTTTCAAAAATTTTATGGTTGTCATCCATCTGAATTCTGGCTGCCTCCACTTTCCTCTTTATCCTTATCCTGTCATCTTTATCCTCCTTCAAGCAACCTGTCTTCACTCCAGCAACCTTTCTAAGTACCTGCAACAGTCTTCTCATTTCAAGCATCCAGCATCTTCTGTCACTCTTCTCCAAGCCTCATTGCACCATCTGATCAACCATCAAGCCAAAGCCCTCCGATTCCACTCACTCCTCCCTAGCTTTCATCTATCTTTTCACCTCGATTCACTTTCAGTTTGATTTCTCAACGAAGAGAAGGAGAAGCTGTGAATGATTATGTAGATTTTCTGCGCTGTTCTAGAATTGTGTTCTGCCTGTAGTTTTAGCAATGGCAGCAGAGGAAGTGAACAAAGCCTTTCAGTCTGTGTTGGCCACACTTACAAATACTGAATTAACATTAACAGCTGCCTTGTTCAGCTCAGCATTTTACTCCTCATTGTGGGGGATGGCTCTTTACAGCGCCTGGAATTTCTGGTAAGCTTCATAGCATCAAACCAATGCAATAAATGCATCTCACAGGTAAACGTTAATGATTGAACATAGTCCACGCCTCCATCAAGTAATCGTTTCTCAAGAGCCAAGGATCCAAACTTTTTGTCTGAAGCAAGACGTAGAACAAGGGGCTGGTTTTGACCAGAACAGAATTAACAACAGTAATGGCAACAACCAGCAGCCAATAGCAAACAGTTATTATAGTGGGAACCTCTCATCAGACCAATATATCTCTTTCATCACTAGTCACAAATCTTGGTATCAAAGTGAGCCCAGCTCACTTTTGACATATCAACCACCTCTGCAAGACCTCCTTCTATCACTTACAAAACATTTCCAAAATCCGTCCCATTCTCTCCTCAGACACTGAAAAACTGCTCCATGCCTTTGTCTCATTCAGACTACTACAATTCACTTCTCATTGGGATTCCTAGCAAGAACCTGAAGAGGCTCAAGTACATCAAATTCTGCAGCTAGGATCCTGATGAGAGAGCACAAAAATGACCACATCTCTGCTTCTTGTAATGTTTTGATTGTTGATTCTATGTTGCATGACTTTGTGTTTATGAACTTTGAAATGCCTTGCTGCTGAAATAAAATAAATTTGATTGATTGATTCTTGTTTTTTCAAATGTACTTTTTTATTGTGATATGTATGACAAATATAAGTGTTAGAAATGGGTGTGCAAAAGAGACAATAATAGAGAAAAAAAAAGAAAAAGAGAAATAGGAGAAGAGTCCAGTATGGTACCTTAATACTTGTAGTGTTGTTGATATGATGAAGGAAAAAGGAAGATAATGGTAAAATTACTGATCAAATAATATACCATTACTAGTACTAGAGAAAAAAACAAAACAAAAAAACAACTAAAAATAAATAACAATATTAGCTATAATAAACAGAGGCTGTCTGCCCCTGAGACCAAAGATCAGAAGGCGTATCACAGTGAACCAGACCACAACCAAACCAAACCATCAGTGAAGAGGTCACCACTCAGCCCATGTCAGACAAAAAATGAAAGGCCCATCTTGTGTGCTGTGTTTTAAACCTTTTGATATTCTATGCATCCCTAGTCTTGTGTAATGCAATTAAAAGAAGGGCATGGCAAAATGGGATGTGATCCCGGCTTAGACCACGCTTACCCTATTATTTGTGTATTCCGCCTCTTTTTTAAAAAAAAAATATTATTTATTCATTCATTTTTGTGTCTTTTGTAAGTTTTCTTTCATGATGTCATTGGAAAAAAATAAAATAAAACAAGAAAAAAGAAACTTAACAAAATATCATTAGTTGGCTAACAGTAAGACAGTGGAGAGAGGTCTGGCATCCCACCCCAATAATTTCCCTATATTCCCTCTCTCCAGCGGCTTACACCAGAGCAGACAAAACCAGAGGATGAAATACTCAAGCTGACATTATTATCAGTGATAATAATAATAATAATAATAATAATAATAATAATAATAACAATAATAATAGTACAAAACAGCAACAACCATAAAAATAATAGAAATATTCAACAATAATTGAAGAACAAACACAAAACATAATGAATTGGATTAATTCAGTGCAAGAAAATACTGTGATTGTGCGTGTTTGTGTGTGAGGTTAAACCAGAGGTTCCCAAACAGTGGGGCGCCCCCTAGGGGGCGCCGTGCCATTGCAAGGGGGAGCGCAGGAAGCGGTATGGATGAATGGAAAAAAAAAAAAAAAGTATAACAGCGAATCTCTAAGAATCTCCCTCTGCCCCCCACCCCTCCGGACACACATCGTATATCAGGAAGTTATACGATGTATAACTTCGTATACACATCGAAGTTACACATCCCCACCGCTCTCACACATCGTTCAACCAAACAGCCAGAGTCTAACTCTCCTTACTTGTAATCCATAGGGGGGCCCAGTGGGTTAAACAATAATCTGTTATGTCTATTCAGAAACCGATTCTGAAAAAAACATTGATTTAATTAACTGGTCAATAAAAACTTAATTAGAAGGTATGTAAGTAAAAGTGACTTTATTTAGTCAATATTTTAATGCAGCACACATTTTGGAATCTGTGCGGCATCGCCCCCACATCATTTCCATCTTCCACTCTCTCCTTGACTTCTCATTTCCACCAGGATTTAATTCACGATTTCCCTCCTCACACACCAGTGCATCTATGGAATTGCTCACAGCTATCTCAAAAAACTAACACAACTTGCTCACTCCGCTCCACCCACTCAGACCTTCTTCACATACTCAAACCTAAACTGAGGACCATGGGGCTCAGAGCCTTCACTCCACCTCTATGGAATGCCCTCCCTGGCACTCTGAGGGCACCACAATCCACTGACTGTTTTAAAAAAGACCTAATTTCTTTTTAGCAACATCTTTGGTTCATTTTCTTGTCTGAAAGACAACAAGGCCTGTGGGACGGATAACATTTCTACTAAGCATATGAAAAATGCAACAAAGAAACTCTGTCCATTACTTTCTGTGTTTTACTGGCTTTCTAGTATGGTTTGTTACCTAACTCAATGCTATCTATCATATTGGTACCCGTAATTAAGGACAAAGTGGGTAAGATTAGCTCTTTGGAGAATAACTGACCCATAGCTTTAGCTAGTAGTCTGTCAAAAGTTTTAGAAAGAATCCTGTTAGATAGGCTGGAAGAGTTTGTCTTGACCTCTGATCTCAAATTGCGCTAAAGGAGATTTGAGACTTGTATAACTTGCACAGCACTACAGTATTTATATGTTTTATTGATGCCTCTAAAGCATTTGATTGTGTCAATCATCAAAAATTGTTCTACAAGTTAGAAAACAGAGGTGTTCCCAAATATCTAATTAGAATTCTTGTCTCCTGGCATGGGCATCAGTCAATGTATGTGAAATGAGGTAATACAATGTCTGATTCATTTAATGTTGGCAAGGGAAGTATTACTATTACTATTACCTTTATTACCCTTACTTTTTTAACATCTATATAGATGAACTGTCAAAGTGTCTGAATTGTTGTAAAACAGACTATGTAGTTGGTGACAACATCTGATAACCCCTAACTTCTATCTATCCGGTAGTGTTCTCAATATATGTGATGAAGTTAAATATTTGGGACATTACATAAATGACGACCTGTCTGATGATCATGACATACATAGGCAGTATCATATAATGTATGTACAAGCTAATATTCTGATCAGAAAGTTTGGTATGTGTTCATCCTCTGTAAAGATAGCTATTTTTAAAGCTTTTTGTACTCCAATATATACTGCCCATCTGTGGCGACGGTATAAAAAAAAGCAGCCTGCAGAAACTTTATGTGGCAATGTACAATGACGGTATGAGACTACTGCTAAAAGTGCCTAGATGGAGTAGTGCTAGCCATATGTTTGTACATAATGCTGTATCCACATGTGTAGCTGTGCTCAGGAATCTTATATACAAATGCATCTGTAGATTATCTGTTATGTAATATTATAATTGCAATTTTAGTAAACCCTGCAATCAGAACAATGAGATTTTCTTCAAGATTGTGGAATCACTGGCGTCATCGGTTATTTGTGACTCAGTGAATGTGATGAACATATGTGTCATGTTCATTTTTTATCTTTCTCTTATTTTGTTTGTTTTATCCTTTTACTATGGACCTTTTTTATGACTCAAATATAGATATAATGATGATAATCTCTTATTTATGTATCTATTCATTTATTTAATTATCTTTATCCATTACAATTGCTTGTTTTGATCCAGTTTCCTCCCTCTTGCGATAGAAAGTTATAAAGGGCATTATACCCTGGTGAAAAATAAATATACCAACTAATCAAGAGTTTACTTTAAGTTCACTTAGGATTAGTTAACTTGAAGTGTGTTAACTTGGAACAACTAATTTTGTGCTTAGTGTATTTTAATAGTATTTAAATTGTATTACAATACAATTTAAAGTGTACTAAGTGTACTTTCATGTACTTCTTTGGAACAACTTAAGTTATACTTAGTATACTTTAAGTATATTGTTTTTTGTGTAATATAAACGTGCTTGATTAATAAAATTTGAGTGTACTATTTTTGTGATTGAATTACATTTAAAATATATTTAGAGTGTATTTTAAGTATATTGGCATTACATATTTCATATATTAGTAGTGTGATCACAGTATTCTGCAATTATACTTTTGTATTATAATTGCATTTTAGTTACTTAATGTCTTTTATTATTCTGCTTTGCCACTTTGTACATTAAATGCTTCATACACACTACAGTACTGCAAACAGGCTACCAGAACACAGAAGGATAAATTACAACACTTTCCAAGTGAAACTAATTACATTGTGTATTCAATATATTCACATTTTTCAAGAGTACGTTGCCAATATACTATCATAAAATTGTACAAATTATATATATTAAAAGTTTACAGACAACTTGCTTAAGAAAATTAGCACAATAAAACAATATGTACACTATAGAGGAAATGTGAAAAGTATTTCACCAAGGAGTATCGTTTTAATATAATGTCATGTTATTCCAGTATTACTCCAGACAAACTGACATTTCTCCCTCCTAAGAACAGTGAGGATCAGCAGAACATTCCCATTCACTGCACCACTGCACTTTACAGAAACCTACAAAAAAGTACAATAGAGCAATAAAACAAAGAACTTGTATTTTAAAGAGTACAGAAAAACGCCAAAGAAAAAGGTATGACTTAATTTTAAGACGTTGTGGATTCGCTATGTATATAATCATCATCAGAACTGATGATGATTGGGACCGGATGCCTGGGGTGAAAAAACATTTCTGGGAGTCTTCTTTGTCTGTATAAGTTAAAAGTAGATAAATAGTCAGCAATATCATAAAATCAGTTGATGTTGGGATTAACTATGAAGTCGTTTTAAGTGTGGACTGAAGGGAGACAAACTACCTTAAATCTTTCCATTCATGATCTGAACACGCTAATCCCTGCAGGGTGGTGAGGGGGGCTGGTGGTGCCCATCTCCAGCAGTCATCAGATGAGAGGCGGGGTTCACCCTGGAAAGATCACCAGTCCATCACTGGGCCCTGAAAGCTAACAACAATAACATTTGAAAGAGACATGGTAGATTAACAAGGATAATAAATTCTGTCCAATTATTTTCACATTAAATCGTTTTTAATTGCTTATTAAGCACTTAGTATTGGTTACACTCCAGTTTTTGCTGCTGTTAAAAATGTGGCCAGCTGCTCAGTAAAAAAAATCCTTCCACCATGAAGACGATGTGGAGGTTCATCCTCAGAGCTGGTTGGTGATCTGGTGGAGCCAGAGCCTCTTCTGAGACAGGAAAGTCTTTAGGTTTCATAATACCTGATCCCTGTCTTCCTCTTTCATCATCATTGTTTAGACTGCAAAAATATGTTGAATATAAAAACAACAAGTTATAACAACAGCCTCACAATATCAAAGTCTCTTTGGCATACTGAGCTTGATTAAAACCAGTTTATTAAAACCAGTTTTTAATACGTTTGGTTTTGGTTGGAAGACATTGAAAATAAAACGACTCAAATTACTTTTTCGTCTTTTTCTGCTGACTTCCACAGAACTATATTAAGTTACAACAAACAGCCACCAGGCAGTTAAAAAATGGAGCTGAATGGTTTTTATGATTATTACTATAACAGTCACAATAAAATTGATAAAATAACTATTTCTGAAGCCAACGTAAGTTTGTTTATGTGTACTGCACTGCTCATAATTTAACAAAGATAATTAGCATTTTGAAGCAAACTTATCACCAGCCAGCAACACGATAGCAGCCTTCGTCCCTTCGGGGTCCTTTCGTGACCACATTTCATTTCTATCCGTGCTTTCTGCAAGATGGCCATGTGGGCACACGTATTATTCTGAGTTCCATTTGTGTAGCCCTCTACACACCGTGTCATCCCCAAGGTGGTCCCGAACATCCACGCTCTAAAGTAAGGAGAAAAAGTAAGAGTTTTATAAAAAATGTCGGCCGTTAATGAGAAAGATTTCCCTAGTCTGAAGATTGCCAACACTGCGAAGCTAAACATGCATAACTATGCAGCTGCTGCTAGTGTTGAAGCACCGATGGAGATGTCAAGAAATGCCTCTGGTACTAGACGGCAACGGAATGCAACTCCAACCAAACTCCCACCTGCTAAAAAACAAGCCACTGAGACTGAAGTCTCCTTAGCTGCCGTCTTAGCAGCCATTAAAAGTCTGGATAGCAAGGTTGACGACTTTGGAAAACAGCTAAACAGGGTTTTGCTCAAGATTGTATTAAGGAAGACCGGCTCGCTAGAGAAAAACTGTGGCCGAAGATTACAAAAGCCAGATCCCAGGGTAAGTTGGCCTTTTATAGAGGCCATATCGCAGTGATCAACGGCAAGGTGATCAAAGCTTCATCTCCCTTCTGAGACTACAGATTATCTGTTTACTGCGTCCTCCCATTACAGGGTTAAAAAATCTGCACTGTTTTTCCTTTTAATACTGAGTTTTATCTCTACATTGCTTGTCATTGCTCTCTTATCTGCGCTCCAGAGTTTATTTCTGTTTTCGCTCAAATGAAAAAGGAGTAGTTTTAAGTTAAGTTCAGTGAAGGTTGTGGATGCAAGGTTGATTTTTCCATGTCATAATGTAAGGGACATTATTAGACTTTTCAGGGGCTTGCCTTTAGTTCATTCCATCTTAAAAAAACTTTCAATATTAAGGTTTGTGTCTTTAAAACTTATCCTTTCTTTTGTTTTTATCTTCATGTCTTTAAAAACTAATCTCAAGTTTTTGTCGCTAAATGTAAGAGGCTTGAGAGAAAATGTCAAAAGGAAGGCAATGTTCATGTACTGTAGAAACAAGAATCCACACTGTATTCTTCAAGAAACCCATTCAACAGACTGAGGAGAAATTTTGGTGAGATCAGATTACTTATTCACATAGTACATTAAAATCAGCAGGTGTGGCTACATTACTGAATAACTTTCCAGGGAAAATAATTCATACAAAACATGGCAGTGATGGCCATTGGTGTCTTTCTGTATTACATATTGAGGACTCATTTATAATCCTAGGTAATATTTATGGTTAATAAAAATAAAGAGCTTCTTACAATTATTGAAGTAAATGTCGAACAACTTAAAGATTTTCTACTAAATATGTTCTATTAGGTGGGGATTGGAATATGATTATGGATGAAGCTCTTGGTAGATATCCAAACAAATTCACAAATGTCCATCCAAACTGCTTTTTGTCTACTTCATGTAACAACTTGGGACTTATTGACTTATGGAAAGACAAACATGTTAACGAAAAACTTGATTTAAATCAGACGCATCGAACAGATCTAGAATAGATTTTTGGCTAGGAACAGATGATATTCTCAAACTAACATCAGACTGTAATATGTCTCCAACTCCTCTTACAGATCACTGCAGCATTAATTTATTAATTACTGCTCTTCCTGAGCGTTTGAGACATAGAGGGTATTGGAAATTCAATGCAAATCTCTTAAAATATGAGCTGTATTGCAGGAAAATCAAAGAACTAGTGAAAAAGATTGTTAGACAATTCAATAATAACCTACATCAAAAAATGGGAGTACGTAAAATATAAGATATGGGCCTACTCTATCTCTTTCCTAAAAAGAAACCATGACCTGGAAGAAATAAGGTTAGTAAAAGAGTTAAACCTATTATGTGTTAAACAGGTGTTGACTGATGCTGACAAAAATAACCTCCTGACTCTACAAGCTAATTTAGACGCTTCTACGAAAGAAAGGCCCAGGGAGCTTTTATCAGATCCAGAGCTAAGTGGATTGAGGAAGGGGACAAAAACTGTTCATACTTCTGCAGACTAGAAAAGAGGAGGCAAATTAAAAAACGCATTCAATTGCTTATTATTAACAAAAAAGAATGTAGGGACCAAATTCTAATTGCAAAAGAAATTAGCAACTTTTATCAAAACCTTCATTGCTCTTCCTTTTCAACCCATGCAGATACAACCCATGCAGATTGTATCTGCATGGGTTGAAATTCTGTTTATACAAATTCTGTTTGTATAAACAGAATTTCTTCTGTTTATACAAAAGAAGAAATTCTTTCTTCTTTTGTATAAACAGTTTATGTGGCTGATTTAACACCAAAAAATATAAAGGACGAAAAATTCCCACCAACTCCGATACTTACAAATTGCATCAAACACCACAAATACTTTAACTTGTTTTTGAATATGATAAAGCCCCCAAAAAGCCAATTCATATGACGGAAGCAAAAAAAGAATTTACAATACAATTACAATAGGCCTTCACAGTGCTTAGCTGCTCGGGCCTAAAAACAAGACGATGATGTGGAGGTTCATCCTCAGAGCTGGTTGGTGATCTGGTGGAGCCAGAGACTCTTCTGAGACAGGAAAGTCTTTAGGTTTCATAATACCTGATCCCTGTCTTCCTCTTTCATCATCATTGTTTAGACTGCAAAAATATGTTGAAGATAAAAATAATGATGAACGAGTTATAACAACAGCCTCATAATATCAAAGTCTCTTTGGCATACTGAGCTTAATTAAAACCAGTCTATGAAGAAACTATATTAAGTCACAACAGAACCTCCATGCAGATACAACATGGGTTGTGAAAGACGTCGCAAAGTGATGCTCATTTTATGTCAGGGATGCTGTGAGTGTATGAGTGTGTTTCACAAAAAGAGACTGTTTTAAACCACTGTGACAATGAGACACTCACAAATACTACAGTCAGATTTAGAGTGCATACTCACCAAACTTGGCCGACGCATACAGCCTATGTCAAATGTACGTATTTTAAGGTCACGAAAATTGCACAAGAAACGGTTCAACAGCGCCACCTAGCAACATTCAAAAGACCCTCCGCTATGACCGTACTTCATCGTAGAGACATGAAATTTGGTACATTTGTAGAGCTCCCCAAGACGCACAGAAAATAAAATTAATGTCATAGAGCACCTTTTACAGGAAGTCGGCCATTTTGGATTGAAATTCCTATTTTGACCCCATTTTGGCCGCTTACGGCTTCCGCATTTGATCGAACTCCTCCTAGGAATTTTGATCGATCAGCTTCAAACTCGGTCAGATTGTTCATAAGACATGGCCGATTAAAAGATATCAAAACAGTGAGTTTTCATGCAAGGTGAAGGGCCGTTACCAGGGGTCAAAGTTTGCGTACTCTCCATGAAACGCCAAACTGTTATATCTCCTACACAAAAACTCACGAGTCACCAAACTTTCAGTAATTGATCATCACTGGGTGACCTACAATACCCAATGGTCAAATGATGACATCACCTAAGCCATGCCCCCTGAGAACAGGAAGTATCATGTTTTACTGTGAACGGTCTCTATCTGACCCCTTTGACCTAATCAACATGAAACTGGATCCAGAGACAGAAGACATGTTGGTGTGATGTGGATTCCAACTCTGACCGGTTTCAGTGGAGCA
>CAEGAE010089427.1:0-19559 GCA_903067095.1 Girardinus metallicus | reverse complement strand
TATATATATATATATATATATATATATATATATATATATATATATTATGATTCAAAAATAGGAAAGTGTCTAAAAATAATAGGAAAAGGGATTTTCTATTTCTTTTTTAACATTTTTTTAGTTGCATTTATTGTTTACTCTCCGGTGATTGTAATGTATCAGAATAATTAATTAGTAAGACTAATAATAAAAGCCATCTCAAAACACTCCACAAATTCATGTTTTATGAAATCCAGATTCCTGCAAATTCAGCTCCATTCAAATTATTCCAGTACAGACGAGGCATCCAGATCTGTTTCCTTCATCCAGTCAACACAGTCAGATCTCACACACACACACACGCACACGCAAACACACACAAAAAAAAGAAAAAATATATATATATATATATAAAACCACTAAGTATGTAGTCATTAATAGATTTCAAATCAATCTCTGTATCCAGAGAGAAATCCAAACCCCTGTCATTCTGAGGCTGATGGAGCTCCAGAGGAAAAGCTTCCATTCTGCACTTCTTCTCATCCAGATTCTGTGTGCATTTTTACGTTTTTCACATTTTCTTGTTAACAAAACAAAAAAAAAAAAAACCCACCAGAATTCTACAGCTACACCCTCCCTACACACACACACACACACACACACACACACAGTCTAAAGTGACACATCCTGCAGCAGCTGAGAGAAACCCTGAGATCATCTCTGCCTCTGTTTGGGGGAAATACACCTGCGCTGGGATTGTACCTGCTTGGCTAAATTTGTATAAATTTCCAGTGAAATATGCAGAGAGATGATCTGTCATGGCTCACCTGCCCCTTCCCCTCTCTCTCTCTCTGTCTCTCTCTCTCTCTCTCTCTCTATCTTTCACTTTCTTCTTTTCCTTCTCCTGTGCTCCGTCCCTCTCAGCCTGTGAGAGTGAGGGTGATTTGCTGCAGCGGTCTGGGAAATGAACAAACGTTTTCACCCCCAGCTGCCTGGCACACACAGGTCGAGGAGCAGTGAGGTCTCTGAACCGCACTGGCAATATTACCAGCACCACGACTGAGGCTTCATATTGTAAAATTCCCTGAATAAATTAGAGCCCACTCGTTTTCTTATCGGCTCATGAGTCTACGGTTATGAGTTCAGTTTCTGGTATTTGGGATGGGTTTTTTTTTTTTCTTTTTGTTGTTGTTTTTTTTTTCTTCGATGCAAACTTCCCAGAAAAATTTTCTATGAACTTTTTCTTTTTTTTTTTTTTTTTGTCTGTAAACCTTCTGCAAACTAAAAGGAATGAACCCTCTACATACGTACAGCGTCTATGAAGAATTAGAATTGTGTTCTTCACCTTGCACTGAGATGTTTTTTTCTTTTTGCACTTTCTGTTTTAAATATTGTCGCAGTCTGTTTTTTGTTCTTTCTTTATACGTCTGAAATGGTAACGTAGAATTCAATGCAAATTTGTTTTGTGAATTGTTAATTTCTTGTGGCGTTTAAGCTGGAGGAGGACCAGCTCTGTAGAAAAGTGTTTTGAAAGCAAATTCCCAGAAAATGCTTTAGAGGTTCCTCCAAATGGGGGGGGGGAGGTGGGGCACACTGCTGGTACAATCATGCATAAGAGGCGCAGCGATCAGGGATAAACCCATACTTCCCCCTGCTTGTTTCTCAGCAGAATGGGGGTGAGGGTGTCGGGGGGTGTTTCCGATTCTTTATCTGTTCTGATCTGAATCACCGTGAGCAGAATGAGCGCGACGTCGACCCTGCCAGCCCGTCCTCCCGTTGGGGGAAAAGGACGTAGAACTGACCTGAAACGTCCCCGTGAACTCCAATAACCTCCCACCTCCGCCTGACTATCTTTTTTTTCTCCTGTCTGCCCAAACATGGATGACAAACACCTGACAAAATCTCAGCCTTTGTAGCTGCAGGTAAACAACTTTCGCAAGCCGTGCGTGTGTAATAATAATAAAAAAAAAACCAAACAAAACAAGGAACCCCCTGCTTTGTTTTGTTGTTGTTGTTGTCTCAGAAATTGCATTGTTTTTTTTTTCTTTTCTTAATTTGAATCCTCTCCTTTGACCTCTTCGCAAATGATCTACAAAAAAAAAAAAAAGAAGAAAAGAAAAAGAAGAGGAGGAAGAAGCCGGGTTCTCTTTTGTCATACTTTGGGAATTTCATCTGAGAAATCCCTTTCTGAAACTTTCATTAAAAAAAAAAAAAAAAAAAAAAAAATCAAACCAGTGCTGCGCTCTGCTAGGCACTGGTTTACCATTGAAGTAACTGGTGTAACCGCAGTGGTAGCAATGTGTGTGTGTGTGTGCGCGTGTGTTTGTGTGTGAGAGAGCGAGAAGGCTGGTATGTTGGCTCCAGGTCCGTATACTGTATATGAAGGCAGAGGTGCAGTGAGTGTTTTCACTGTCTCCTCCCTGGGAATTCCCCTCTGTTCCAGGCTCTAACAGCCTGCTGGAGCCACAGCTGTACATATGTGTGTGTGTGTGCGTGTGTGTGTGTGTGTTGGGATGTATGCACATTCACAAGCTCTGTGCATGGAGTTAATGTGAGCATAGATGTGTGTGTTTCCTCTCTTATTCCCAGGGTTCTGCGGAGTTAAACCCTCTTAAATGTCCCCCTGGCTTTTGTCCTCACATTTCAGCTGAATTTCCCTGCATTCATCCGCACTATTCAGACTCTGTGTGTTCCAGCGCTCAGGAATGCACTGGGTTTGACAGGCGTCTGAACTCTCTCTCTCCTTCTCTCTCTGCGTGTGTGTGTGTGTGTGTGTGTGTGTAAATGTGCATACAACATAAAGAAAGACAGAGGTTTTTGGAAAGGCTTATTTCACCCCCCCCCCCACCCCTCTCCACTCCCACCTCCATTTTTTTCCTTTCTTTTTTAGCAGAGGTGACTCGGAAACACGCAGTCGCCTCACCTTTGCACGCACAGGCAGGCTAACGTTCACCTTTCTGCACGCACACGCACTCAACACACCCACACACACACACACACGCAGTCACATGTGCTCTCACTCAAAGAGAGCTCTGCACCCACTCACCCTGACACCCACACAACCACCCACACACTCACGTGCACTGCCAAATAGCTCTCACTCTTTAACCCCCCTCCACCCCCTCAGCCCCCGCACATCCACCCATCAGCGCCAGAAACGCATCGCGCTCTTTAAAGTGAGTGATCTGGTTTCCTCTCTTTTTTCTTTTCTTTTGCTTTTTGCTTTCTGCTGGCGACCCGCAGTGATAAAATAAACACAAAGACGTGATAATCACATTCCTGACATTTCTTTTTCCCTGCCGGTGGGAAGTTTCGACAGTTTTTTTTTTTTTTTCTTTTCTACGTGCAGGAGTTGGTTTGCGTACGCAAAAAAAAAAAAAAAAAGGAAAAGAAGTGAGGAAAAAAAAAATGGAGAAAGAAAATGAGAGAGAAAGGGAACAAAGAGATCTGGGGCGAAGTCTCACACATTCCACAGTCTTGCCAATAACCTACCAGTACACCAGACCATCACAACTCAGCGAACACACACGCACGCACACTCTCGTCCTCACACACACACACACGCAGTCACACAGACGCGGAATGACAAGAGTTGGCCAGATGGGAATAAAATCTCCTCATTTGCACTTCATCCGCGGCATCATTCTGACACGAACAGTTCCACGTTCTCTCTGCTGAGCGCATCACGCAAACGCTTCAAAGCTCGACTTGCAAAACTTGCGCTGATGTCATGAAGGAACCAGAAAAGGCAGCAAGCCGACTAACAAACCCAAGCCGATAAGAATGAAAAACAAAACAGAACAAAACAATAAAGCTCTGCAAAAAAAACAAAAAACAACAAAAAAAAAAATGCTTTTGCACGTGAAAACATTAAAATCATACCTTTTGTGTTTTGGTTTTTTTTTTTTGTTTGTTTTTTGGACGGATTTCCTGCGTGACAGAAGAACACGGCGGCGCTGCGGGGATCGGGCGGTGAGGCGGTGCGTGCGGCTGATCTGGACCGGAGCTACCTGAGCACATGGCCCCGCATGGCACGCACTTCCTCAGTCAACACGCTTTGTTTCTCCTCCTCCTGCTCTTCCTCCTCCTCCTCCTCCTCCTCGCTGCTGCTGCATGCTTCTCCTCCATCTGTCCGCCTCACTGTGCCTCTCTCCTTGTCTTTCTCGTCCTCGTCCTCCCTCTCCCTCCTTCTATCACTCCCTCTCTCCTCCCCCTCTCCTCGCTCTCGGCGGTTGCTCTCTTCAAAAGTTGCCCGCACTTCTTTCCTTTAAAGAACAGCAACATGGATGTTTTGTCCATCTCAGGGAGCTGCTGTGTGCTAAAGTGAGAAGTAAGAGGGATTTATTAATCCGATCTTTATCCCAGTTCTCACAGGTTGAGAATTTTGACATGTGCATCACTCTGTACTCTGGCAAAACAAATGTTGACAGTATAGCCATCCCGTACTTCTTATTTATTATATTTCTCAGAATAAAAATTACGCACATTCGCGGGACCTGGACTTCGATTTCATCACGATATTTTGTGCTACTATGATGATGATGATGATGATGATAAACGTGACGAAATTGATTCTTATTTTAAAAAATAATAATAATTGACTGCTATTAGCTGCCTTTCCGTTACAAAAGCGCACAAGCCTTTGTTCATATTCTGTTCATATTGAGAAAGACAGCAGCAAAATGTTAAATTAGATAAGAAATTAAATAAAAATTACAGTGACTAAGTTTGTTCTGGTGATAAGTTATTAAAAATCACGGCAAACAGATGTAAACAATTGCATGAAATAATCGAAACCATGATTATTATTTCTTTTAAATCTTCCGTTAAGCAAATTTATTTTTGTCTGTTCAGTTCATGGGAATTTTGCAGGAAACCTGTGACATATTAACTATTGCATCAGTTTTATGACATAAATATCACAGTAAAACAAAAATGTTTTCTGCTTCCTGAACAAGTAATGAAAAATTCAACAAAAACAAAACATTACTTAGGAAAAAAAGAAAAACTATTTAAGAAAATATCACAGCGATTGTCAAACAGTAAAAAATACAAAAAACACCATGAAAAAAATGAAAAGAAAAACTATTTAAATGTAAAACTAAAATAACATGCAACATAAAGTGTATGACCTAGAAATAAAGTGACACATTTGAACTAACTCATTTCATAAGAACGCATTCAGTTAAGTAATTCATTTTAATAAAATCTGGAAAAAACAAGAGAGCAAACTGAAAATGAGCTGATAAAATGTCCTCCAGGCGTGTTGACTCGCTCAGATGACCTGTTGTATTAATGATGGCAGATGGAGATGAAACCAAAAACAACTCTAACCAACGTCGTGCAGGTAGATATTTATTGGAGTCACATCATCTCATTTCCTTACAATACACTAGAATTAGAAAATAAGTCAAAATCAATTACTGCCAAAATGTCCCCATATGGGACACAAGTGGATGGATTGCAGGCACAAAAAGTCCTTTTCACAGATTGTTCTGTTTTGTGTTTGAAAAAGTTGGATATGAAACTATTTTAAAAGTACAACCCTTTTCAGGAGTGAAATAAACAACAGCCTAGAAATGCAAAGTTCAGAAAAAACAGGCAAAACTAGATCTAAAAAAACATATTAATTATAATGAGCAATTTTCAAATAAGATTGATTTTAAAACATGTTAAAATTCAGAAAACATTGAAAAACATCTGTGGCCAGGCAGTGTTTGTACCATTTTCATGGTTTGTGTTAACTCTGCTGGGCGGAGTTTCAGAAAGAACAGGAGCTTCTTAAAGAGACAGAGTCCCAATTTAAAAGTGTTAAATTACAAGGTCAGATTTCTTTTACGTCATATGTGACATTTAGCATTTTTGTAACAATTGAAGTTAACATAGTTACTTGATTGTGATATAAAATGGCTCCATATGGTTGGAAAGCACATAACACTGCCTCTTTAAAGATTATGATGTCCATTTCAGGAGAAAAATCAGCAGCCATAGATAATTGTGAAAACATGTTGATTCTTCTCAAATATTGAGCAGTTTTTGGGAGTGAAAAGAAAATATAATTGTCTGTATATCACCTCTTTTCATAAATATAAAAGACAGTTTAGAAAAAGATTAATGCAACAGTTTCTGCCAATTCAGGAAATGTCTCATCATTTCATCACCGTATCCATAAATAATCTAATACAGATACACGGAGGCATCTCTGCTGCCTAGTTAAAGACCAAAGTAAGCATTTCCTTTCTTACAGCAAAACCCAACCGAATCACGTCGAGGTAAATGGTCACGTTCTTTATCTCCGGAGATGCTGGAAATAACAAACGCGTAACGGCAGAAATGATTTCCGACATGTTTAGTGCGGAGTATCTCAGGCTCGATGCTTTAATTAAAAAACAACAACAACAAAAAAACGCTCAGGTTGAGCTCGACAACAAGGCGACCTTGTGCTGAGCTGCTGCACAAAAACCGTGTTCATCTGTGAGTGTCGAACCCGTGGAAACAGCTTGTGAGGAGAGTCTGCATTTACTTGCGGGTGAAAAGAATCGCTTAGCATGTCAGCAGCCATCACTGTTGTCTGTGTGGATCGTCTATCTCCTGATTGTCATCTGAACTGATCACAATGCTTCTTGTTAGTGTAAGGCAGGAGCTTTATTACTGACTTGTTTTCTCATTCAGTTGATAGAGAAATGCTTTATTTGTTTCTGAAAGAGTATCTTTCTGTCCTTGATTGGAGCCGTGTTGATGTAGACGTCACTCTGTTCCCAAGGTAGCCTGAGCTATTCTGAAGATTGTGCTTTCTTTTTCTTTTCCGATTGCCCAGAGGGTTTGGAACTGGGTTGGTGATTGGGTGAAATGTCTACCTGCGTCTTGTTTCGGGTGAGTTTTAGGGATGGGAGATATGGCAATAAGAATTTCCAAAATTTGAGGATAGAATTCCAGTCACAACGTTATCCAATGTCTAAACCAGATTGTCGGGATAGTGTCTGTCTCCAGTGGTCATTGGGCGAGAGGTGAGGGACACCCAGCTCCTCCTCGGAGCGGAGGTATCCAATATCCCCACTTCACAGAGCAGTTGTCCCTTTTGACTCCCTCACTCAACTCCTTCAGACTAGTCAGCAGCAATTAGCAAACACCTGGTGGAAATGCACTTCTGCTGAGCTCATCATGTGAGCTATGTCTCTGTGAAAAGCTGGTGAAACGTTGTTAAAGGGTTACTAGAGGAGACATGCTGTGATGACTTCCTGAAGGAACAGCTACAAAAAGAGCAGTAGATTCTTAAAGAGACAGAGGCCCAATTTCAAGCTGTTAAATTACAAAAAAATTCTTTCAAGTAATATATATATATGCTATATATACATATAGCATTTTTATAACATCCAAAGAGAACTTAGTTACTTGATGGCATTAAAACTGAAACTTCATAGTCCTGCAAACAAGCAATGCAATAACGCATTACCATACGCTTTTATATTGGGTTGTTGTTTAGTTTCTTGTTGTTTTCTCAAATAAATAAACTGCCCACAGAAGCAACATGGCTCTTCACTCAGGTCAAACCCACCCTCATGCTGTGCTGTAAGTAAATATGACTTTTCGATGACACAGATTACCTTCTATCACTATGCTAAGCTATTCTACAGTATGCTATGCTAACAGGCGAATTCACCATCTTCAAGAAATGGATTTAAGCAGTTTTGCTCAAAATGTTCTTGAACTAGACAATAAACAAATATTTATGAAATGTTTTCTTTACATATTAAAAACACCCAGCAAAATATCATTTCCACACTTCTTTGGCATTAAGACCGCCTCAGGAACAAATGGGGAAAAAACTATTAATGGAACTATTTATGCTCTTTGATTCAGTTATGTTTTGGAAGGCTGTGATGTGACTATTA
Organism: Girardinus metallicus; assembly: GCA_903067095.1. NCBI lineage: Eukaryota > Metazoa > Chordata > Actinopteri > Cyprinodontiformes > Poeciliidae > Girardinus > Girardinus metallicus. The sequence goes on along the minus strand of CAEGAE010089427.1, from coordinate 11,688 downwards.
AATGATTACTGATACAAAGCAACCTCTATTTTCACTAATGCTAACCGTATTTGAACAAACGTCCACCAGTATTTAATAAAGCAATGAATTACTTGTTTCAAATTAAGTGTTGTAGTGTTTTTGCCTATCTCAAACCCATTTCAATCACGCCCATTTCATTTTTCTTTTAATATTTTGAACGTCAGAGGTCCACCGTTCTGAGTTTCTATGATCAGGCTCAACACGAGTTTCCCCAGAGAGCTCCTCAGATATTTAGCTGCAGATCTGCAGTGCTCTCTGGAACCCAGTAGCCATGAGAAAATGAAAAAAACACATAGCTGTTGATGTTGCAACTGGAATTCCTAATGTGGTTTACCAGGGCAGCGGCGACCCGTACGCCGTCCAGAGCCAGCCAGCGCTGTTCGGATCCTGCCGCTTTCTTTCCCGTTCCCTGCTGCATCACACTGCGGAAGGGAAGTGGATGTGCTATCTGGGGAGCTTCTTACATGTGACACACTTCAATGTAAAAGTGCAATCAAAAGCAGATTCATTATCTGTCTTGACTCTTGTGCCTTTACTCATTTTTCACACCCATTAGAAGCAGTGGGGGATCAGATTTGAATATTCTAATTACATAAGAAAGGGGAAAATAAAGATTTGACACAGAAGAGACATCTGAAAATATGCAAACGAACATGACATCACCAGAACTTCAGACACATCTCTATGAACATGTGACTGAACACAGGGGGACCCGCCTTTATAACCAAAAGAGTAGTCAAAAGTAGCACTCAAGTAGCAACATATTTTTACTCTAGTATGAGTAAAAAAGTATTTTGTGCAAAGGTTCCTCAATAAATATGCTAATGACAGAGAAACAACTTAGTGTTACAGAAAAACTGTCTATCTCCTTCATTGGTGGCTATGCTAACTAGCCTTAGCAAGCATGACAGGCTATGTATAGGGAAGAAGCTGCAGCATAGCAGAGAGCAAGGCGGAAGGTGATTCAAACAGCAATGCACATAAATCATTTTTTATGAAACCACAAATATGTGCACTAAGACCCTCCTACTGGATCTGATTGGTTGTTTATGATCAAGTGGAGTATTTCTGTAGTTAGCACTAAAAGAAGGAAGAAGAGTGGGATTTCTTTCATATATATTTATTTTATTTTATTTTTTTACAAAAGTTACATACTGCAGGTTTAAGTCCAATAAGGTATTTTATGTTATATTATTATTGGTATTACACACTGACGACTTTTTGCTGTTTTTTTATTTTTCTACTTTTCCTTTTTCATCAAATTGCTTTATCACATAAATCAACACACAACATGCTCTGTTGTACAGATAGATACTTTACTAATGTCAAGTAGGAAGTTGTTTTGCTAATAGAGGCAAATAGATAAATTAAGTAAAAAACAAGACAAACAATAAACACATGCAAAGTTACATATGGGTACATTTACAGAGACGAAAATTACATAAAAAAGGTACAGAATATATAAAACATGATTCCCAATACCACATGTCTGAGCAAGCCAGAAGGTTGCGGGTTCGAATCCCTGCCTGACGTCTTAACCAGGATTCTCTCTGTGTGTCCGTCTCCCACCCACAGTCCAAAGCACTGTAACACCGCGTCATGTTTTTAACATTTTCCATACGTACTGACCCGGCCGCTCGCCCATCTACCCATTTTTCTCCCCAAATCATTTGAATTTAGCAACAAAAGACGAGACGCTAACAAGTGGGTTGATTAGTTGTGTAACGCCTGAAGTTGCCAAGCGTTCAAGCCCACACCGGCGGCAATCAAGGCATAACGCAGTCAGTGACTTCATCTCTTTTTCTGCCTTTGTGCTGTAAATTAGCGACTCTTCGTACTGAACAACCATCCTGCTAAGCCCACCTATTCTCTACATCCGTACCTCTTCCCCAGGCCAGCCGTATGTGTGTTTGCGCGTACGAGTGTGTTTCTACATGTGTGGGAGTGTGAGGGTGAAGGAGGAGCACTCTGTGTGGGCTGAGCGGTGCTCGGGCTTTCTGTGCTGCCGTGTTAATAGGCCTTTTTCTCCCCTCAGCAGGACACAGAGAGCTGTCATTTACATGGAGGTAATGGAGTGATGGAGAAGTGGATGGAATGTGTGGGCGAATGATGATGATGATGTTGATGAGGGCCTAGCACCTCTCTTTTTCTTTCATTTCATTTTTTTCCCAGCTCTCTCTCTCTCTCTCTCCTACATTACTCATCAAGAGGCCGCAGCGTTTGAATTCGTCTCAAAGACCCGGCAGGTGAACATTAAAAACTTTGTTCAGGTCCGATCCCGCTCGAGTCGACTCTACTCTCTCTCAGATCATATTAATAATTGTTCGGTAATCAAAGAATTTGATTTATTTATTTATTTCTAGTCTCCGTTGGCAGCAGCAGTGAGCACGAGTCCCCATCCAAACACATGGAAGAATGAATTCTCTCAGTGGGAGAGTAAAATAGGCTGCGTGCAAATCGAGGCAGCGATCCAGCCAAGCTGCTACCATGAGTTTCGTTTGTCGGCTTAAACGACAAGAATTTCAGTGAAAGCGTCTCTTTGTTAAGTCTGAAGTTAAATCTGGTGAAAACTTGAATCCAAAAGCAAAGAATGCTTTGATGTTGATGCAAAAATGTCTTAGTAACTAGCATGACTGCCATACGGCTCGACTACTGACTTGCTTAGTTTTGTATCGAACTCTCATTTGTTGCAGTTGGGGGAGAGGGAGGGGTTGACTTTGGGCCAACATGGCTCACGTGGGTTTTTGATAATCAGCTAAGAGCTAGAAAATTCATTTATCTTTGCCTTTATGTAAAATAATATTTTCTCTGTTTAAACATCTAGATTTGTGTCCTTGTCCTGATTCTTAGAATATTTGTGAGTAAAATAAACCAAATTCTTACAACCAATAATATCCAAATCTAAATTGGTGTTCGAAAAAGATCCTCGTGCAACTATGACAGCTTTGTGTGGAAGAGGATTAGAGCCACTGAAAAGAAGAATCAGACTTTAAAAGATTCATGACTTTATTCTCAGAAGTCTGACTTTATGCTGCCACTTAAAGCCAATATGTTTCTCCAGAAACTAAGCTCTCCTCTTCCTAACTCAGGTTTCTGTCATTGAAGCTTGTGGCTCCTATTTGCTCTAAAGTCAAAGAAACAAAGGAATTCTTTTTTTTTCTCAGTGGCCCTAATGTTCTTCCATATATATAAAAAAAGCAAGCTAAAACTTTTGAAAAACACTGCAGACATACAGACTATCACAGTATGTGTCTGATGAGATCCTGCGATGTTTAGATGTCAGATCCAAAAGGTTTTTAGCTGCGGTTTGACCGCCACTGGCTAACTGCTAACCGAAATGAAGTTAGCGTCTGCGTCAGCGATGCACTTCCTGTCTGCACTAAAGGTCTATTTCAGGTTTTATAGTCTTGATTATATCTGACATCCTCAATTAAGAAAATAAATACTTTCAATAAGGCTTATTTCAAAATTAGATAAAAATATTTTCGAGATTTAAAGAGGAAAATTGAAATTTATAAATAAAGCAACTCAATTTTCAGGAGTGTTCCGCAGGGCACAATCCTCGGATCACTTCAGATTATCGCTGATAATGTGAACATACACTGATCTGTTTGTAAATCTATTCATGCTTTTCTGCCCACAGGAATTTTCAAAAATTTTTTTTAGCAAAGTATTAAATGAAATACAACTTGGAAAAAAAAAATTAAAGTCTTCATTTTTAAGATGAGAAGCTTATTTTAAAACCTAAGAAAAACTACTACGGCACATTGCATTTATTAAACATGCAGCTTTCATGGCTCCTAAATTTTTATTTTAATAGCAATTTATAAGTTTTTAGTTTTAATTTCTCAAGATATTTAGAGAACAAAAATGAACCAACATTTATTTTATTTTGTCTGCTCCAAAGCGGTGAAGCGACACATTTCAAAGAAATCAGATGCTGCAGCGCTCACAGGCTTTTTAAAGAAGGGATTGTCCATGGGAAAGTTTAGGATGGCCGTGATGACGGTACGCAACACCCAGCGGGTTTCACTGCACATGTTTACGCTCATTTACTGAAAGGCAGTAAATGTAGGAATGACCTGAGCTTCAGAATTGAGCAAAGTTGTGTAATCAGGTCATTCTGTTAGTAGAACAAGAGCAGGCCAGTTTCTTGTACATTATGAAAAAATGTCTTAAAAATCTTTTTTAACTTAAGCTTTTGATGGACACTAAATAGAAACTCTGCAATATTAAATGACATGCAGAGAAACACAAACAGAAACCTGTCAGTCGTATCCTATTCATAGCACGTATTGATGGTTTTAGTGTGAAAAAGCAGCCGCAAGTACTGTTGGTATCAGGAGACAAAGATGGGGCACTGAGGGGGTTCTCCCCTCCTCTGGGAGAAAGGTGGTCCCATTAACTTGTCACTGACAGGAAATACTCACCACAAACCGTCTTCTCCCACCCTGAGAAAACACAGAAGCAGAGGAGCCATCATAATGTGAGCTCAGCCTAAATACGCCGGTCTTTACTTTCACACTTACCCATGCGCTCTAAGTACCTGCATTGTCGTGACAGCGAGGGGGAAATACTAATGCGAAGATGACACAAATATTACTTGCGTGTGCACATGTATGTATGCTAATGTTTGTGTTTGTGTGATTTCCCTGCACCGGGACTTCCCCTCCGTTTTTATGCGCCGCAGAGGGACGAACCGCTTGTGTCCCGGCAGAGAACACAAAATGACTGCTGGAAACTTTTGAGATTCACTGCTCACTTCCTCTCAAACCTCCTCATCCAGAGCTCTGAAGTCTGTTCAGTGACATTAACACGGTCAACCCAAGCACACAGATAAACACACCAAACTGCGCAGCATGTTAACGTTGTCAAAGTCAATCTAGCCTAACTGACCTACTTTTCACTTTCTCAGTATTGTATTATATATTTTTTTTTATTAAAACCTTTTTGTGACCTATGAAATGTGATAACCTTTGACCTCTGTCATAGTGTTGATGATTAACAGCAAAACACCGCATCCTTTTTTTTCAGATTCTGGCCAGCTAGCAACACCTAGCTGTTGCATTCCTCCCTTAAAACAGATTGACCGTATTGTGTATATAAAACAAAGGGCAAAAAGAGAATTGCACACATATGGAAGCACCATTATGAATTATATTACACATTAAAACATTAAGGGACAACCAAACGCATGAATTGGTTTTCAAAAATTAAGATGTTATATTTATTAAGTATGACAATGGTGTAACTGGGTTATTACATCATGTAACTTATCGTGATTGCTATGCATTGAGTCAGGAATATCGGTGGTTGGGAAAATAACACAATGACGCAAAGAAAGTGAAGGAGTGATGCAATGTTTTTAATTGCCAACACTATGACAGCTAGATAACAAAGGTCCAAAGGTATCACAGATCATGGAAAATGGTTTAATAAAGACAAATACTGGGCAAGTGGGAAGCAGGTCAGTTATGCTAGCTTGATTTTGACAACCTTAACATGTAGATGTGCTGTGGAATTTGGTTTGTTTTTGTTCATTTAACACTAAAACAAAGTGGCACATCCACCCACTCTCTGACATGTCATCAGTAGAGCAGGTGTCTAAAATAGCTAATCAACCAACGATTAGCTATATCGGTATTAGGATGAAATATTTCGTAAAGCGAAGGTACATGTTACTATCTGTAGCGGCTAATTGGCGACGTCCAGTAATATCTACCAGTGGGTGGAAAAAGCTTAGAAATTTCTATCCTGAATGTTTTTATGTAGTGAATTAAGTGGCCTGTGAACTGCTGGTGCTACACTACAGAAAATGTGAAACAATCATTTGGAACTGGAAGCACAACAATCGTATGTCTAAAATTAGCTTAACTTGGGTTTCTGAAATGGGTTTTAACATTTACTTGAGTCACGGGTCAAATCGAGGTTATTAAAATGGTTTTGATTTTTTGTTTGTTTGTCCAGTACCTAAACTATCAGGAGAGTCCTTAGCTTTATGCTTATTTGTAAAACAACATTGTGACAATTTTTTCAATGTTTTTGATCAAACAGGAACTGTGCAAGCATTGAATCCCTCCAGGAATTTCCCATGTTAATTTCACTGCGACCCTCAATGCAGTTTACCCTTTAGGTATAAAACTCAGAGTTATCAGCATACGCTATTACTTGCACATTTTTACATTTCAATAGTAGCTCATTGATGGAAATGCTACACCTCTTTTTTTTATCTGTATGGAAGTGTTAAAGAGGTGCAGCATTTCCATCATTAGTTTACTGTGACTGTTTATTTATTTAATAGCATCTCATGACTGACTGGATTGAAAGCCTTGAGCAAGAGTGTCTTTTTTTCCAAGCATCCAACCTGTACACGACGTAAATTAGCTTTGGAATCAAGGTGAAAAGTGAATTGTACAGTTTTAACTTTTATAACATTCAAACAAACTACAAGACCACAAATAGTAATTGTGGTCTTGTAGCTGTAAAATAGTGTAGTATTTTACAGCTACACTATAAAATAATCATGAAAATATGGAGCACAAAGGAGAATCTTGAGCGTTGTCAATGTAGTGTGGCAGATTTCAATGCGTTGGGGAAAACTAACCTCCACCCATTCATTATCTACACCCATTCATTATCTCCTTGCAGGTTTGCTGGAGAGGTTGGTGTCTCTCTCCAGAAGTTTCTTTGACATAAAGGTGTCAGGGCCACATTCAGCCTATAAAGGCTTGCAATCGCTTTTTTAAAAACTTTACGACTGTATGAAGTCATAAAAGTTTTCCAGACTAACAAATGACAAGAATGAGTTTCTTGAGATGTCAGCTTGATCTTTCCACTGAACTGATAAAATAATCATGAAAATATGGAGCACAAAGGAGAATCTTTTTCAAAAGCTCCCTCACTCTTGAAGGTCTTCCCCCATCAATTCTTTTGAGAACAAAACACGTCAAAATGAACGGCGACAAATGAAATGCATTGTGATCAGTTTAATGAAGGATAAGTAAGATACATTTCTAATTGTCAAAAATAAATTTTTGACAATTGTGTTTGTGTTTGTGTGATTTCCCTGCACCGGGACTTCCCCTCCGTTTTTATGCGCCGCAGAGGGACGCAGAGGGACGACAAACGTCCAATGCATGACAAACGTCCATATATGTTTGTCATGCATTGCCCCGGCTAACCAGTTTGTTTCATTAGTTTACTGTGACATGATTCATAAATGACAAGGAACCACAATCATTCTCAGCCCATTCTTGTTAGATTTATAGTCAAAGGACAACATTTAGGCTGTCCTGACTGATTCAGCTATGCTGCTTGTTTACAGAAGCATGCAACAATAAAAAAAAGAAAAGGAAAAAAAAAATGTTAAAAAAAATCTGTTCAAGATGGAAAAGGGGGTCTGGGCTCCCAGCTATTGAGAAACGATTGATTCCTGGAAGCAAGGATTTTTGAAGTTTTAAATTTTCCCCAACTGCTAACAATTGTCCGTCACGTACAATGCGCCAGTTTGACGCTAAGAATCTCACCGTAAACTCAACATCCTCCACTGTGAAGAGAGGAGCTTTGAGCCAAACCAGGTGGGCGTCATTGTTAATTCAATACCTGTAAGCGTGGCCAACACAGACTGAACAGCTTCATTCACTTCCTCTGCTGCCACTGCTAAAACTACAGCCAGGCTACAATTCTACAAAACGCAATAAGTGGCGCAATAAAAAAAAATCAACGCCATCGTTCACAGCTTCTTCTGTTCGCTGACTGGCCCGGTCATTCAAAAACTTTACCAGAGAGAATCCAAGTCAAGGGGAGAAAGCCCAGAAGTTTTCTGAGCAGCGTTGCTTGGGAAGACATTGACCAGACTAGTATTTTACAGCTACACTGTAATTATTTGCTCAGAACGAGAAGCTTCTGAGAAGGGACAAAAACCATGTACTGAGTGCATCTCCGGTGGATAACCGGACCAGCTTAAATACCCTCCAACATCTGAGAACGTTTGTGTTAATACTTTGAGAAAGTTCTGTGTGGTGTGACAGACTGAAGAGTCCTTGTCCCTCCTGATGCAGCTACGTTATTCCGCAGCTAGTTGAACCCTCACTGCTCTGACGCTGAGGGCACTCGAGAAAAGTCGATGAGATGTTCGCACATTTCAGGGCACGGAGCCGAGAGGCATTACAGAGCTGAGTGACATGTTGATTCAGACGAGAGGATGTGAGGTTTTCACTGGAACTCAAGGAAAACGTTGCTGGACGAAAATAAGGAGAGAGCTGCAAATTATTGTGAAATTCACTGAGAGATGCTGGATGGCTGTCTTTTCTGTCTTTCTTTCTTTCTTTTTAACAGTTAAGATGAGAAACAACAGGGAACATTCTCACACGTTGTTTATTTCAGTCTCGGATGGACGGCATCCCAGGGGTTCTGGACGGAGCCGTCAGAATTTTAGGCAGCAGTGTTGGATGTTATTTATTCGTTCACAGGTGTTTTTAAGTGTGAATTTATGTTGGTTTAAGTCTGCATCAAGGTCAAGTGAACAGGTGTGTGTGTAACTATCTTTACATCCCCCATGAAATTAGAATTCCCAAAATAAATTTGCTTATTGCAAAAGCGCAATAAAAAAAGCTTGTTTTTTTTGGATAAAAAGTTTTTTTTCTAAGATGAAGCGATTTTTTTTTTTTTGACCGCATCGAAATTCGTCTAATTCGCAAAACTACAATCGAAACACTTTTTTTTTCTCATCACATGAGTCACGTGATCAACAACCGGGTGTTGCATCTGCTGGACAAGAGGCGGTAGGAGCATGTTTTTAGATTTCTGCTAGATAGGTGAAGATGATATTTTATATTTTCAGCATCACAGTGAGCCCACGCCTGTTTATGAATCAACAAAAGAATGGATTCGTCAGAAGAAAATGAAGGTTTTGGACCGACCGCGTCGGAATCCAGAAATAAATCTGCGAGAAAACCTTTGTGTTCTCCTGAGGATGGATGAGGAAAAGATACACATGGACAGATTTTCAAGGTTGATTGGACAAATAGAACCGAGGATGCAGGACGGCGACAGACTCGTGTCTACGACGTATTGGGGCCATTGTTGATAGAAAAAAGAAGGATTTGGGAACACCTGGAAATTTCTGAAAATTTCCACGTTTTTATACATGGAGAAAATACCTTTGAAAAATATTTACATGAAAATTCCCAATACTCATAAATCTTTGACTTTTGAAACTCAGAAATTTCCCAATTTTTTCTAGAAAATTTACGAGGTTAATCTCAAAATTTCTGAGGTTTTTGGTGGAAATGTACTCCCATTTTGTGCTTTATCTACGGTGGCCCTAATACTCCATCGTACAAACCAAAGGAGACAGCGTGCTGAGAATAAATCAAACTTTGTTGCAACTTTTGTAAAATTCATGTTATTTCCACATTTCACTCTGTAAAATTGAGCTTGGTTCTAGATGTAGTGCATCTAAATTCCACATTCTGTCATGTTCTTGCCTTATTCCAAATTGTATTAACTATTCCTCAAAATTTTACACCAGTGTCCCATGTGAAATTAGAAAACTTCTGTATCAAGATCTGATTTGGATGGGTGTCAGTGGATCACAGTCCAAGCTGCTTCAGGTTTCTCTGAAGAAGACTAAGGAACTTCTCTGGGTAAGATGTAACTTTAAACGAAAATTTCAAAAAAGGCTCAAGGCTGACAGCGCAGCTAAGGATGCTTTAATTAAATATGAAGGAGAGTGTGAATGGTCCCAGAAATGGAACATTTTCTCCTTCATTTCAGTACTTTCATAAAACCCTTTAAAACGTGTTTGAAGGGATGGAAAAACTTAGTCTCTATACAATCACCACACTGTACAAATGAATAGATTTCTTTAAGCACAATAAATATTAATAACTATTCAAACAGGAGCTTCTGTCAAACAAACTGTCTCAGTGAATAAAGGAAGTTTAAATCGATGCTGAAGAAGTAGAAGAAAAAAAAAAAGAAGTGTGGTAAAAGTTTACACAACTCTTAACGTCTGTAAGTCCAATGACACGCTTGACAGGAACATTACACGAATCTTCCGGCCGGTTCTGATCATATAGATTATATCGCAGCTCGACAACTGACTGGATAATGGTAGGAAAACGCAGCAGCTGTCATCCCACAAAACGCATACATGTTTCCAGTGACCTGACATGAAATGAATGGTCATTAGTTTGATGCATCACTGAGTTGCGCTCAAGTTTTCTCCCTGTCACGTTTCCTCTAAAGTCAAAATGTTACGAGTCAATTATTAGATTTGGAGAATTGGTTAAGAACTTAACCTTTATCCTTTATCTTTCAAGAAATAGTGGGCAGTTACCAGAAGCTCCACTTCTAATGGTTCCAGGGTAATTAATTTTCATTTAGTTTCTTAGAAGCTGACAGCGTGGAGCTAGTTGCATGTAGCAGTTACAATAATTCATACCTTCAAAAAAGAAATTTAAATAAGTTATTTATAGGAATGCATCATTGCCATTCCTGCAACACAAAATCCCCTCAGTAGCTGCAGGGTTTTTGTTGGGAAATCACTATCAGATCATCTTAAGAGAAATAATGTCTGACCTCTGAAAAACTCCTTTTTCTCTTATTTGGGGGGAGGAAGGTCTTTTACATATTAGGATTTTGTTGTCTGTATTGCCAACGCCTACATCAAATGTCAAGGAGCGTCTTTGTTCATAAGCTGAACTTCTTATGTTTTCATGTCAGAGGAGATGCATGGAAGTTTGACACTACGGCCGAACAATGAGTCATCAATACTTTAGTGTCAGAGTCTGGCTTTTCTGTGGTTTCACTGAAAACAAACTACTACAAAAATAAAGAATTCATGTTGAACAGTTTCAAACTTAAAATTACCTCCATAGACAGAGAAGCAACATTTAATACTGAGGAGACTCAAAGTAACATGATAAAACTGGCTTAAAAATTCATTATTAAATACTACAAACCAAACAACTCTAAAGCCTTTTGGAGTGGTTTCAGGAGACAGTTTTTAACATAAAAAAATGATTTCTTAACAGAAAATCAATGTTCACTGAATCCAACAATACGCAAGATGGTTTCCGCCATCTTGCAAATTAATGCAGAAGCTAACATCGATTCTCTTCCTGATCTCCGGGTTCAGCCAATCAGGAAAGGACAATGAATGATGCTCCAACTAGCATTTTTCCTGTTAATAAACTTTGCACGCTGAATATTCTTTTCAGTATTTGCAAAAAAGATTCTCAACAGATTACATCCATAATTTGACACTATCACATATCTTGTGTTTTTTTTAAACTAAAGTTGGAACTGATCAGCCCTGCGACAGACTGGCGACCTGTCCAGGGTGACCCCCGCCTCTCGCCCGGAACGTTGGCTGGAGGGGCACCAGCAGCCCTCCTGACCCCACCAGGGACAAATGGATGGATGGATGGAACTAAATATAATGACACATTTCTATTTATGGAAAAAAACCTAAGGTGAGTAGATCATTCTTATTATTGACTCATTGGAGTGCTATGTCATTAAAAATACTATATGTCTTTGCTTTCTCTTTGTGTTTTTGTTTATGGTTGGTTGCTCATGTTTTAGTAAATTGATTTTTTGATGGAAAGGGGTTTCTTCCAAACATGTTCAAATGAATGAATATATATATATATATATATA
>CAEGAE010089418.1:0-20519 GCA_903067095.1 Girardinus metallicus | reverse complement strand
TATCTATCTATCTATCTATCTATCTATCTATCTATCTATCTATCTATCTATCTATCTATCTATCTATCTATCTATCTGAAAAGCTTTGAAAGGATTTATCAACATAAAAGCTGGAACTATAACAGGGATGTACACACTTTTCCAAGCCACTGTGCAAATATTTTCGGACTGAAACTTGCAAATTTTGACACAGAGAGCATGAACTTGTATATATGACAGAACATAAATGGATTTGTGCATTTTGATCTCTCCTCAGTGCAGAGCGCTGAGCCGCCACGCCAGCCCAGCTAACTCTTAACTCCTGTCAAAACACACAACTTTAAATTGAATTACGACCGCCTGCCGCAGTTCCCGCGGAGCCCAAACCAATACCTTTAGCAAGATGCACTGTGATCGCAAACACGCCCAGAAATTAACACATGCAATCAAAATGTCCCTCGAAATACAACAAGAGGAGACCAACATGAACGTTTGGTCCGTGATCAAACTGGGGAATGCTGAAATAAATCACAAGTGACAAAAATGCTGTGGCTGATATTTAAAAATCAGCTGGGACTCAATCATGCATATGGTTCCACTGGAGAATATTTAACATCAGATGAGTCCTGTTCGAGTCCTGAAATCCTATCACTGTTAATTCACCACAGCTGAAACCTCGACAAAGACACTGTCTCGGTTTCAATAACGTTGGCAGCAGTTCCTGTGAAATGCTTTTGGAAGATTTTCACAGCACTGTTTGGGCTGCTAGTTAAATCAAAACGGGTGCATCGATGGCATGTGTGGCCACAAGCTCTTTCAATTATGCCATGTAGGAAAATGTGAGAGAGAATCTGTGAAAGATTTAATCCGAAACTGGACCCGGACCCTTGAACATGGCAATGACCTGAAACAGCCCAGTTAATCCGCCGAAAGCTGGCAGAAATTAAGAACTGGAAAGGACCGGAGTCCAGATGCTGTACATCGTGTTGTTGATATATTCCACGTTGATTTGATCTATTTTATGTTCGTTTGTATCTGCTTATTAATGTTTTTACACTAATCTTAATTTTTGACTGTTTCAGAAATAGTACATTATAAAACAAAACGCTCTGCGATGAACTGTTCTACGTTGTACCCTGCCTCTCGCCCAATAGCCACAGCCGCACACCAACTCTGCAAGAACAAGCAGGTAGAGGTAATGGATGAATGGATGGGTGAAAGAAAAAACCTCTCTGTCTCTCTCAAATAGTGTTTGGTTGACTTATCTCTGCAACATACCGCTCATCACATCTCAGCTGAGGGTATTTTATGCGTCTCCAATAATTTTCCTTGCAGCTGTGTGTGAAGTTTTTGTTGACAACAGCAATTCTTACTATTTGCTGATGTCACTTTTGTTTTATTCTTAGAGAGGATTTATCAATCATATTACATATGTTTCCTATCGCATGAAGTTCAACTAGGTTTTCTTGCAGACGGTACCTATATATTTTGCGTTGTTCGTGGCTCAGAATCCAGCAGTGTCAGGTAATGTAAACTTTTGATCACGATCATTTCAGGTTTCCTCAAGACGACTTAGTTTCTGTTATCAGGATCAATTGCAGGATCATAAGTGATGATGAGTGAAAAAAAGCTTTTTGTTTCATCCTTTATGTTCATATTCTTTGATGAATAAGCAAAAATTCAGCAATTCGTACTGCGTATGGAAAATTATGAGCACGACACAAATCCTTGCACATTGTCATAGCAACAATTCAATTACAATACGGCTTAAAATCAGTTTGCTTATACAGAGCCAATTCGTAACACATGTTTCCTTGAGGCACTTCACACACACAAAGAAAATCAGTAAAACTGAATCATACAGACAGATTTCATCCACATTGAGTTATCAAACTCAGTTTAAACTAAGTCCAATAAATTTCAGTAAGCTCAATTTATTATGTCAGTCGGTTTCAAAGTTTTCTATTCAGTGGAAACCCCTGCAGCAGATTACATCGAGTCACTGACTTAACTCCTCCTGCATTGTGCTGTGTGCTCTGCAAATCTCCCTCATTCTCAGCATGCATGTTACGACAGTGGAGAGGAAAACTCTCCTTTAGCAGGAAGAAATCTCCAACAGAACCTGGTTCAGACTTTTGCCTCTGGAGATTTGAGGAGAGAGAGGGTCGGACCTAAAAAATCCAACCCGAACTGACCCAGACCCATAGGCATTGTGTCCGGTCCCTATCTGACCCATCTGATGAATTACATGTTATTACAATTACAATTTTAATCATTTGGTTTTTAGGCCACTATTTAATAGTGTAACTTCTCCTGTTTCTAGGTTTTGTTTGACCTCTTCATGCTCCATTTTGTCGCTTGTTTTCCTTCCTAAAAGCTTCAGCATCCAGAATGTTTAGATGTTGACCGGACCGCCATGGAGCAGGTCTGATTGTAAGCATGCTTCATCAACCCAGGATGTGGTTGCATTTATGCAGCGCAGGTGTCAATGTTCTGTGTTTCATCAAAATATTCTCCAAGAATTTTTTTCTTTGTGTCATTGGCAGTTCAAGCTGCTCAATTAGAAATCATGTTAAAGCAATATTACTAAAGCAAAGGGGCCATTAATCATCCGCTTGACAAGAGCTCTGGAAACATTTGGCAACAAATATTAACCGTGTTTCTAATCCTTCCTCCATTTGCATTGTCAGTACTCTGGCAGATAATAAAGGCCTTGATGCCTGGACAAACTTATTCTGTTTACCATCAACTCTAGTCAGACTATTTAGCTGTAATGCAAGTATCTGTTTTCATATGCTTGGTTAGCAATTAGCAATTAGCCGCCTGCAGAACAGCCAATGAAACCTTCCTTGGATGTGTTCAACAGAAAACTTTCTAATATTTACTCACTGATTTAAAAATATATAATCTTCAGATTATGTTGGACTAAATTCTCAAACGTAAGTTTGTCGTTTCAGCTCAGCGTTGGTGTATATTACTTAACACATTATTCATGACAGTTTGTATCAGCCACATAAATTTATAAATGAGGTGTTCTGGTCTGGCTCCCACAAATGAGATTTAAATAGCGTGCAGGACTCAACCTTTGCTTAGGGACTGAGCAAAAGGTTACTGAAGTTCACACATTGTGTGTGTGTGCGTGTGGGGGTGCGTATGCGCATGTGTGTGTGTGCGTCCACATAGTGAGTATTGAGCAAGGGCCACACTGCAGTGCAACCCAACACCAGCTCTTTGTGTGTGCACCACAGTCTGCTAACCAGGGTGCCTGAGTCTTGTCCAAATTCATGACTTTAGTTTCAAACACACAGCTTAAAAGAATTACGTAAAGTTTACCTATTTAAATATTGATCATTTGATAAATGTCTTTTTATTTATTTATTGCTTTTTCACACTGCATCTCTTTTTACTTCCTTTTAATATTATAACTAGAAAATCTTTTTTTTTTTCACGTTTGTAAGTTTTAATTTTTCCGGCTTAAATCCGGAATTTAAGCAGAGTTGGAAGCAATGTTACAGGTAACAACTAAAATAAAACTCTGATGCTTAAGGAGTTCGTGACTCTAAAAATATCAGGATGTAAAACAATGTTTAAATGTTTCTTTGAAAATATAAAAGACATATTTTGTCCAGGTTTTTGAGGAGGAAATTTGATTGAAATCAGAGACACACTTGTGTTCAACACGTTTCCCATAAAATCTTGTATCGGGCCTCCACTCTGTCCGTTTGTATAAACTTGTGTTCCCGTTCCTCTTGAGACACAATAATTGTTTGTTGTGATATAGCAGTGAAGCCCTCAGGCCCTCTTAAGCTAATCAGCCTCTCTTCCTCTCTCTCTCCACAGATAGATCGGTTGACAGGGCTTCAGGCAGAACAGCGCACTGAAGCACAGCGTCTGCCTTTCGGCCTTCGCCGGCCGTCACACACATTCCCTGCTGTCGCTCTGGCCAAGCACACTAACACGCAGCCTGCCTTTCAATCAGCAAACCCGACTCTCCCATTCCAGAGTCCAGCTGCTGTGTCTTGTCGTCCCTCTGGTGACGAAACAACAGCAACATTTTGAGGTCACGACTGCAACCTGCGTTTCTGTCAAACGATGTTAGAAGAGATTCAGAGAAGCTGTCTACGAGTGAGCTTGAAGGGTCGCCTCAACTTATCTATGTTTCTATGTTTAAAACTTTCTAAAGTTGATGCTACTTTCTGAGACAACCCAAAAACTGAGGTTTTGATGTGTAAAAATGTAAAAAAAAATTGTAATTAATTTTCATTCTGGTTATTGTGATGATCGATACCATTTTTAGGCATATTTTAAACCAAAGGACCCTTTTTGCGACATTATTGAACCAATTAAAAATGTAAATCACAAAAAGTTTAGAGACTCCAATTTTTTCAAATGATCTTAAATTTATTTAATTTTATTTTTTCATAAATAGTATTCATGTCATGCAGCATATCACTTTTAGCATGAAAGCCAGCTTTTGTCTTCACATACCTTTCACTGACGTCAACACACACTCACACACTCCACAAACTCTCTAAGCCAAATGCAAAACTGTATCAATTTCATTTTTCATAGTTCATCCTGTCACTTTTTTTTTTAGATTTGGTATTGTGCCACATATTTTGCACAGTGGAACCTTTCAATTTTATACGACTATGTGCTGCGGCTCACATCACCTTGACGCAGATAAAAAAAATGAAATCAATCCATCAATTAATGAGTCAATCAATCAATAAATTGGTTTATATTTAGAGTGAATATTAATTATAATTGGTTGGGGTGTGTGTGTGTGTGTGCAGATGAAGCGATCGCTAAAGAAAAACACCACTGGTTTTAATTAACTTTCAGTGAGGATCTGGGACTGAAGGGGAGTGTGTCTGCATGTACATGTGCAATTCTCACTTGTGTAATGATGATGATTAGTTAATTGCAGGCAGCTTGCCATGGCCATGCAGAGCTTATCCTCACTCATTTATTCACTCATTGCATGCGTGTGTGTGTGTGTGTTTCATCGGGTGTGGTGCAAAGGGAGTGGCATCGAGTGACCATAAGAGGCATGTAATATGTTTAAACAGAACAAAGTAGTGTTTGGAGAATTGGTAATTGCTTACATCCCTCTCTGACCATTGGGATGTTGTCCAGATCTCTGCCTACTTCACCTCATACATACACTTTTGCATGTGTGCACGGAAAGCATGTGCACACTGACAAATTCGCACATCATAAGAACAAGTACGTTGTTTGGCTCATATTGATCATTTATTTTTTACGAGCACGTCTAAATTACATTTTCTAAAGAACAAATTGTGCTTTAACGGAAAAATGATGGCGTAATGATTGTTTTTTTTTTTTGATCTTGGTGTTCTTCCTTTTATTTGTAAACTGTTGGACTTAATCGATCCTTTACAAGTGAAAGTTTGGACGCCATTATGTTTTTATATAATTTTTTATTTTTATTTTTTTGAGATAAGAAGAAACAGCTGTTGACTCCTGCTCTTTACCAAAACTGCAAATAGCTTGCCATGTTTAAACCAATAAGCAATTTTATTATTATTTATTTTGCCTTCTGGTGACCTTTCTAGATGTCATGGACAGCAGCCCTAAGTGTATTCGGGGATTTGCAGTGAACATTTTTACAAGGTAAGAAGATTAACACATATGTACTTTATAAGTAAGTAAGCACAGTAAAATTTAGTAAAGTATTGCATCGTGGAGAAGGTACACAGGTCTAATCATTAGCGACAATGGAGAGGACGCTCCTCTGTCATGTAGCCTACCACGTACGAGAAAAACAGGTAAGCATTTAAACTTTTTGTACGATTTTAATTCTGCTCCAGTGTTGTGGGGGTGGGGGGACTCTTTATGACAGAGTGGCATAAATTATGTGGCGTGAATCCAGGCAAATCAACAGACACTTCAGGAGGTAAAAGGTATGAGTCGGTTTCTAAGCTAGCTATTTCCAATTCTTGTAAATACCGCCGTCGATGAGCCCTAGCTAGGTGAGCTGGGTTAGCTTGACTTCAACAAGTAGAAGCCATGGCTACTGGCAAAAACAACTTAGGTAAACAACCACAGTCGCTCCGTTCCCACCCCTGACTCCCGAAGTCTGTCATGGCGCCTCAACATGACTAAGTGACGTAGCTGCAAACCGTTCAGACTGTGTATTGATTGTAACAACGATTGCTCTGACTTTGTTTTAAAGTAATTATTACACAACTAAAATTTGATTTCCTATCAAAATACCTAACATAGTATCTAGTTTGTCATGGTTGCTGTTATTTTGCACCACAACCACTCATCCCGTTTGGTTCTCTCCCCTCTGACTTTTTTTCAACATGTCATGCCAAAAATGTAATAAAGTAAACTAATATGCCCCTGTCAGGGGCCTTTTTTGAGCTTCAAGGACAGATTGCAAAAAAGATTCCAGATTCATCGTCTCTTGCTCAAATGGCAAAATTAAGTATCAGAAATAAAAATAAACAGCTACACATCTCGAAGACATGCGTTTTTGACTAACGTGTGCAACTGGTCAAAGTCGTTTAAAGCCGCATTCCCTCGAATGTGTATGTTTTGGGTGAGAAGGTCACAGGTGGCGCCAAACTTTGGCTCAAATTGAGCGCTTGACTTAGAATTTTTTTTTTTCTAAACCTTAAATTCTTCTCCCTTTCACCGTTTCCAGCACTTAGTGCGAGTCAGACATCTCGATGTGACCACAGTACCGCATTCTGCGTAAGAGGACCGTTTTCACACTCATAATATTTACTCTGATAATGTTTTCATCGCTCTACGGCAAAGACCAGATCAGATGAACCCCAATCTCTAATAACCAAACACACAGCCGCTTCTAGGTTCTTACCTTTTTACCCCTGAATCAATAAAAGACACTCTTTCTTCCACTGGTTTTTCTTTTTTTTTTTTTTTTCGCTTTTTCGCAGCCAGTGTGTGTTGTTCACTCGTCACATGCTTGCTGCCCACTTAAAGCCAATCGCTTTTGAGCGTTTCAAGGAAATGGACATGAAAATATACAGAATTTGCTGTAATTATACGTGAAGGTTTATTTAAGTTCGAGGAAAGCGTGAAGGAAAAAAAACACAGGCAGACAGAAATTCAGATGAGGGGGCTTGTATGCCTGTTGAGGAGAGCAGGTTAAACCTTCCTCTCTCTCTCTTTCTCTGTGTGTGTGTGTGTGTGTGTCTTTATTTCACATTGTGGGCTGATGATGTTGTCTGGGCCAATCTACCAGAGTGAATGGTTTGAATTTACTAGCCCGCGACACTCAAATTGTCCTAATCACTAAGTAAATAGATACTTCCCCAAGCTATCAGAGCACACACGCTGACAAAACTGCCTGCAACGGGGGCAGGCGGAGGGGGGTGAAAGAAAGAGAAGACTTTCACTGTTAATTGTTGTTTTCCTTCTTGTACCAACCTAAAAACACTCTGCGCAATTATTCATAAGTGCCACTTTGATTCGGGGAGAATTTATTTGAAAGAGGCTTAAGGTGTTTCGCTCGAGTTATTCTCGTACAGAGTCTGGATTATGCAGAGAGGGGTCTCTCGCCCGCAGCATTTTCAGTTAAAGCTGAGAGTCGGGCCTTGGATAGAATTACACACCTTGTGCCCTTTCTGAATGACTTGCTTCTAATCTAACCCAATCTGGCTTTCTGCGAACCTTATGGTCCTATATTTCTTTACATGCGTCGGGTCTTAAGGGAGGATAACAACTGATGAAGATAATCCACTCAAATGAATTAGATTTGTTAAAAAATATGCTTTTAGCTCAAGTGAAGCCACTAGCCCTGGTACACATTTAATTAAAGTTTACAGGAGATAATGCCTTGAAACTTGAGTCTATCTTGATGTAAGAAAAGGCAAACAGAAGTGGACTTCAATGTGTTTTGGAGGAATAGGTCTCTGCTCAGAGGTATTTGCAACACATTAGGGTCATTTGCAAACAGAAAAACAGCTAAATTTGTCAGTTCATCAAATTTTCAAAGTCCCTTTTTGGGATTTTTAGATGCATAAGGTTTCAAAAATATGCAATTGAAGCCAGATGTTTGCATACAGCATATAAAAAGAATTTTTTTCCTCACCGTCTGACATTAAATCCAACTTGGTCAGAATTACCAAAGTTTTTACTATTTGCTAAAAGCTAAAACATATTATGCCAGAAGATCTTGTAAAAATATTTATCTATTTTATTATTTTTTATTTTACAGATCCATAAGTTTATGTCATCAAATTACTTTTTAAACTAAACTATTTGTAAAATGTTTTGGTTCTGTATCTACAAGCTTCTCAAAAATAGTTTGCAGAACTTTGGCCCATTTCTCTTCGTCAAACTGGTGTAACTGGGTAAGGTTTATGGACCATCTCATCCCTCGCTCCTTTTCAACTCTGGCCATTAATGTTCCATGAAATTAAGATCTGAGCTTTTCGGTTGCCACCCCAAAAGATTGACTTCTTGTTGTTTTGTAGCTTATATGAAGGCATGATTAGAGTCATTTTTATTTTGGACAACCCCTGTGTCTAAACTTTAATACCTGGTTGATGTCTTTAGTTGTTGCTTCGGGTGTCATTTCGTAACAATGCCATCTAATTTGTGCAGTGTGCCACAAAAATGTTTTGTTTTTTTTTGTTTAAAAAACATCTAAAGGAAATTATGCTGCCACCATTTTAAGCCTCCCTCACTCGTAACATGGATCATAATAGCCACAAAGTTTCCGTTTTAGTGTCTCCAAAAATTAATGTCTTTGTGTTTTTGTGCATTTACAAACCGTAGGCTGGCTTTTAAAGTTGTTTTCGGGGTGATGGTTTCTTCCTCTCCCAGTGGCCTTTCAGCGCCAAGATGGTACTGAATAATTGCTTCTCTGTGGATAATGGGTTTTGGCCAACATCTTTATAAGGTCTTTTGCTTTCAGTCTGGAGTTGATAGTCATGCCTTCAGGCATCTTGTTGAAAGATTGGAAGGATGAGTCAGACTTGTGGAGGTGCACAATTCTCTTCCTCATTCCACACCTATTTCTTTTCATGTTGGCATGACGTCACATCAACAGTTGTGCCTCGGATTTGTTCAAATTATGCAAGTTAACCAGCTTACAGTTGTCTTCAAATTGTTTGAAGATATTATAGTCTTACTGTGTGTAAACAGGTGACTGTGAAGAAAGAAATATATATTTTCCTTCTAACTATCATGACATTTATCCACTATAAATAATTAGGGTAATTCTAACAGAAATGAAACAGGAAATGTTTTGTCTGATTCAGTGTCACACAAGTGAGAAAAATGGCTCCTTTTTCTTTCATACAGCGTATGTGAATATCTGGTTTCGACTGTAATCACTTAAAAATAAGCAGGAGCGAAACGCCGCACATTGTGTGCTGCCAGCTAATTAACTGTCTCTACCCCCAATCAACGCTGCCTTCTGTTTACAAAGCAGCTGAAAAATCTTTTAGCCGCCCACAAAAAAAGAAAACATATCAACAGAATAATTGATGACGGAAATCAAGGCACACAGGAGTCTGCTTATAGTTCACCCGTGATTTCGACATTAGAACGAAGCTCAGGCCAAGTCGGCAACCCTACACCGGGGTATAGAGTGCCTGTCATGCCTGGTTTACCCTGGACCCTCGTCTGGAACAGGAGCTGCGAGGATACAGTGACAGGGAGCGGACTGGAGTGAAGCATGCGTCGCACAGCGGGGGGAGAAAAATGACACAATAATCTCATAAACAAATGTGCAAATCCACTTCTTATCAAACCTTTCGAGAAGAACAAATACGGGTTTTCGGTATTGGATTTATTTTTTTATGATCTGAAGTGAGTGTGAAGCATGCGCTAACATGAATTAATTTAAATGAAAAGCTTCAGGAAAATTTCACCACACTGGTTGTGTTCACCTGAAGAAACTTGTAGAAAACTCACTTTCTAAAAATGCTGTCCTTTTTTTCTTTTTTTTACCAAATATACCATATTCCAAATAGTTCTAAAAATCAAACCAATTTCTCACACACGCTCAGGAAATGTTTTTTTTTTTTGAGAAGGTATTTCTCAAAAATACCGTCAACAAGTTTGTTCTTGACAACAAACACATTTTTACTGAGTTCTGACCACATACTGTCAAAAAATGTTTTTTTGAGAAGGTATTTCTCAAAAACATCTTCAACAAGCTTGTTTTTGACAACAAAAAACACATTTTTGTTGTGTTTTAGATGACAGAAAAAACAAAAGATATCTCATTTAAATTCCATATTTTGTTTCTTAAAATGAGTTGCGTTTAATTGCTCTTCGTCAAAAAAAAAGTCCCGTGTTTTAAAAAAAGAGTTCGCTGGCCTCCAAATACGTCCCATTTTCCCCCCAAAAGTTCTTCCCTCTCAGTTTTTGATGCCACCTATCCTGATGAAGCCCTTCATTAATTACCTCATAGATGAGCAGCTATTTAAGGATTCTGAAAAAATAAAAAAAGTACTCAGTCGTCTAGACATCGGTGTATCAGATGTCCACTTAATGTGGCTTATAGGAGCTCCCAGTCGTCCTTATGTCCTCAAACAGCAGCTGTGAGATTTACAGTCTAACGTTAACAAGCAACCAACCAAAATACCAGGGCCAGGTTTTAAACTGTAAACTGTAAATGAGGCAACTGACTGTATGTGGCCAGAGCAATTATAGCTGTTTAGCAGTTTGTCCCAGAAAGACAGTTTTTCACACTCTCTCGCCCCCTCCCCTCTCTGTGCACATGTATCTGACAGTCTGAATGTGTTTATGGGATAATCAGCGCTGCAGATCCACCATAATTACTTCTGTGGCATTCCCACAGCACAGAGGATAATGTTGCGCCTCATATGCATAATTAGGCAAAATAAACATCCAGGGATTTGGATGGCTGGTCTGAATCTTTCAACACCCCCTGACCCCCTTCATCGGCCGCCTCCACCTCCTTGTGTTTCCCTTGTTTTGTCTGTCTCACTCTGGCACACAAATGTATCAGAAAGCATTGTGAGTGTCACATCCTTAAAGGACTGACGGCAAATGTGCAACTTTACACACGTCTTGATTTTTAGGGGATAAGTGCAGACGCTGGAGTGTTCTCGTTGCGTCGTATCGGTTTAAATGAAATGCAACTGTTGATTCTAGAGCCAGAAAATAAACAACAAACATAAATAATTATGAAAGTAGAAAACATGAAGAAATCATTATCAGCTCTTCTACTACTTTTCAAACCATGTAAGTACTATCGAAAAAACACTTTTCCGACACAAAAAATAAACCTCTGGAGCCATGCATCTCTATAAAGAATATGCCTTGCAATAAATGGCTGACTAGTTGAAACCACTGTTTATTGTTGTATGCAGGAAACTGTTCTTTCCTCATGTGAATATGTCAAATAGATCTGTGACTGCTTATTGGAAGCACAGAAAAGCACAGAGTGACCATTCATACATTCCCCCCAAAAACCTCTGTGCATGAAAAGCAGGTGTTTTGTGAAATAAACTGGTATATTCAGAGGATTCAATAGGATTTGTCATCATGCTCCAAAATTAGCATTTTCACTTTTCGCCTGAGTTCAGTCTAAGTTAAAAAAGGAGGAAGGATACAATTGCAAAGGACAAAGACGCAACACTGTTCATGCCACAAAACAGATTTACAATCTCTATTAAACCGCAAGTGTTGTTTGTTAGCATAAAGTTTCTTCAGTAACAAAATATGTAGTTTTACTGTGTATCTTCTTTCTCAAGTGTCTCACGATAGTACAAACATTTGCTTAGGCCTTCAAATTGGCGGTGTTGTGTACTTTCTGTAGGCACATTTTCTATAAAACAATCAGGTTACCATGTCAGCATCAGCTGAAATATTAATTCTGCAAAGGATTTAAAAGAAATCTGCCTTCAATATTTGACACCTTGAAATTGGGTCTGTCTCTGTTTAAGGCACTCCGGCTCCTCTCTGCCTTCAGCAAATCATCACAGCAAAGCTTCTCATTATGTCAGTGACAACAGGAGTGTCAGCTACATACATAAAAACATAATACACCCCTTTAAAAAAAATCTACTTAAGAGCTGCTGCACCTCAGCATGACTGACAGTTTTTTTTTTTTCTGTCTGAGTCAAATAAACAGATGGTATACTCATAATTTGATTTAATTTCCATGTTCTGCAAGTGTGGAATTAGCTGAAAGTGATGACTTTTTAGTGACAGCCAACTTTAAATGTAAACAGATACATAAATAGTGCTTAGGTCAAGCCAACTTTATGCGTGGGCCAGACATAGAGCAACTTGTAAACAAATGCATAGAAGCAGAATGAACAAGTTTCAAGTTTAACCTGAAAGTAACACAGCCCAATGAATTAGGTGCTAAACTGATCCGTCCTGGGATCCAGAACTGTCACCACAGCTACAAGTATTTAAAGCAGTGATTTTATGCAGATGGTCTCAACTGGGTGAATAATGCTGCAAACACTGAGGTGGATAGTTTGCTGCATCTCCTGGGAATAACTAACAAATGTTCGAGATGAGAAGTTATTCTGGTAAATGATGAAGACGATTTTGGTCTGCCAGCTGCACAGCTGTAAAGACACCTGGCTGCAGATCTGCATGTACGTTGCTGTAATATTTAAGACCTGATTGTTTTCCATTGTTCTTCATCCTGTGTCAAACATGGCTGAGCTCACCAAAAAACCTACTCGCCTATATTCATGTGGTCGTAGCAAGGAACCACAGTGTCTTTTGTGTTACTGATTTATATAATATATCCAGAAAAATCTCTAAAACTCAGCCTCTGTCAATGTCTAAATGACACTTGTGTCTCAAAGTTAAAAATGTGAGTTCAAATAAACTTTCCTCTTTCTGTTCTGCTTCTCTCAGCTCTTCCTGGATCAATCCCCTGACATCTTCTTTATGTATGTCTTTAAGAGCAGACACATGATGTCAATTCCACCATTTATTATGTTTCTTTTTTCTTGCTCTCTTTCCTTATAGCATACTGGAAATGTCAGCTCTTGTTTTTGCTACGTGTCTTTTGGCGATACATGAAAACACACAAGTCTATTTTCACTGTGTGTAGAATGCGTGTGTGTGTGTGTGTGCATTACTGACAGACTTTTTCTTTACACTTCATGCTGACATTGACATTAGCCATTTAGATCTGTGTATATTTGTGTTTCACAAAAAAAAAAAAATCACAAGCCATGCTCACTTTGCTTCAGCTGGCCGGTGTTTGTTTGCGTATGAGCGTGTGTATCTGCGGCCACATTTCCAAATATCTTTAATGTAAAAAAAAAAAATTTATTTGAGCTGCAGCACTGAGTGAAATCCGCTACGTTCAATTTATTTTTCCAGGCAACCCCATTGATATTTAAAAACAAGCTGCTGCTGCTCGACAAATGAAACAAAATTTCAGAGCGAGCAAAAAATTTGGCCTCTGCCCACTCCTTAGAATTGTGTTTAGAGGGTTTATTTTCAAACGGTTGTGACCTGCGGGTGTTTATGTAGCAGGTTTATATGGGTTTAGCTTGAAACCATCTCACAAGTCCTTGAAAGAGACAGGCGAGGGAGAAAAAAATGTGCTCCAGGGAGAAATCACGAGGAGAAACACAAACAGTGAGGCAAGAATGAGGATATTAAGAGATGTAAAGAAGGTTAAAAACTTAATCTCATCTGGATTGGAAAGTAACTTAAAAATGGGTCAAATGAAATTACTTTATTTAAGTTCAAAGTGGTCTCTTAAGTTGACCAGCATGTTTCCACTGACTGGCAGTGATAATATTTTGGTGTGGTCCAACCAGAGTCCTGACTTGAAACTAATAGAGAATATAAGAGAAGCTCAAGATTAGGGTGATGGAGAGGAGGCCTTCCAGCCTTAAAGACTTGGAGGTCATTACAAAATATAAATCATACCAATGGAAACATGGAAAAAACTCCAACAATATGAAAGATTTGATTACTTTAATGACTGAAGATTTTACTGAATGTTGTAATAAGTAAAAAAAATATATGTTTTGACACGCATTTTTTTTTTTTTTTTTTAAATGCAAACAAATAAGTTCTTTGGGCAAGAGCAGCTGTTGAGGAGATTCTGGCATCTGATCAGATTCTCTTTGGAGGTTTTCTGGACACATGGTACTGTGAAAATACCGATGAATGGATGGATGGATGGATGGATGGATGGATGGATGGATGGATGGATGGATGGTCCTTAACTTTGAAAAGTGTGGAGTTGCGCAAGTACTACTCAAGTGTTGCAGTAATGTCCTTCTAATCACATTTAATTACTATACTTTGTGCAGTGTTTGTCTGTGCTAATAATAGTTGATCAGAATCCAAAATACACCCTCTGACCTTTCTGATTAATTCAGCTAACGGTTATTTCTCTACTTGAGGTATTCATAGACTCCTTAATAGAGTTACGTCAAAAGTAAAACTGATATACCCCATCCTGACGTAGCGAAACCCTTTGATTTCCACTCTCAATCCCAACACACTTGCACAACTAAAGACAGGCGCACATCAAAAGTGACATTCATCATAAAAATGGCCGTTCTTAATGTTCCAAATAATGTTTTCATTTACACCATGGCAAGAAAATAAACAACATAGTGGTGAGCTAAGAGACATTATGTGACCCATTTGGGCCTGAAAGTATTTTTCAAAGTTCAAGGTGGAAAAAACAAACAGGAAAAAATATATAAAACTCTTGCTGAATCAGCAAGAATTTTATATTCAATATGGCTGCTGCGCATAGAACACCCAGTTCTGTACTTTTGATGATTGTTATCACTTTAAGCCAACTGTATAGAAGTAAAAGAGCTAATTACCCCCCCAACCAACCTCTGTACTTGGGCGTCATGAGGATTTTCCTGAGCTTGGATGGGTATTAAGTGGATCTGGCCTCACAATTGGCTTTATATGGAGAGTCCACTTATTTTTTTATCAAATGCAAACCAGACCAACAAGGTTAGTTGGTCAGGTGGTGTAGGCTGTAGATGGATTTAAAAAAAAAAAAAAAAGTTAAAATTTAATAAAATACAGGATCCATATGCGATTGACCAAGAGCTTTTCCTGCACCAAAAAAAAAAAAAAAAAAAACAAGACAAAAATTAATACATTTACCATCAGTAGTGGTTGAAAATAATGCTTTTATTTAATATTTATCTTATGTTTTTCTTATTATACTTGTTACTTTGATTTTGTCAAGCACTGTTTGAAGATTTTAGATTTACTTTCATCACCAAACACCTGCCAGGTCCTTAGGATAAAAATTTGCCTGTATGACTAAATATGGAGCACCTTGAAATGGTAAATTTAAAACATACGCACTGTCCCTCTATTAATGAAAACAAAGATCAAATCCAAGATGAAAATAAAAATGTCCCATAATGAATTATATATGTGCCACAAAGAAATTAAATGTAAACTTATAAAAAAAGAATGGGGGGGAATCTGATCTAACAATGGCAATTTGATGCGATTAGTCTGTACACAAGCTCATAATATTGTAAAAGCCTATATTTGAAGTTCGATTTAGACCGCCTTAAAACTTTAAAACCCAACAAAATCGCTTCAATAAGCGAACGACCATGAAAATCCGCCATCGCTTCCCGGATGTGAGAGCGTCTGTACAGTTCCAGGTCAGCTTGTTTGGTCAGGACTAATCCATCACTGAGAATAGATCTGAATTAGTTCATTTGAGCCAAGGTCACGTAAACACGGCCTGATGGAAAGGATCTGATTTCAATCAAACTCACCAGGGAACGGCTACAGTTAACCTCACCTCCACACACGCAGGCACTCCTGCACTTTATTCCACATAAAGGCACCTGTGAAAGCAAAGCACCAAGAAGAAGAAGAAGAAGGGGGAAAAAAAAAAAAAAAAGTAGCGCTTGGTTTTATTTTTACATATGAGCTGGGAAGCTAAAAATGAAAGGCAAAAAAAGGAGAAAGAAAGAAAGAAGTGTAGACAAACAAGAGTATGGTCGTCTGTGTGGGAGCGTTTTGTTCGACAGCTGCAGTTGCTCAGGACTCCGGCTCAGCACATTTCCATCGGCCATCGGTGCCAGACCACAACACACTAACAACAGCCCGCTTCGGCGCACGCGTGTGTGCGAACGTGCACTTGCTCACAGCTGAGTGCATTAGCTGGATAAGATTAATGAAAATATCTCACTGTAGGAGGAAGGGAATACCTTGCAGTGTGAAATTACTTGCAGCCTGCTGGATGTGTGTGTCAGAGGCGAGAACAGCATGTTTCAACTCAAACCTTGTTTCTCTCAACCACTACTACCCTCTCTCTCTCTCTTACTCCGTTATTCCCCCTCCTCCACTTTCATGTTCCC
The DNA here is from genome assembly GCA_903067095.1 of Girardinus metallicus. NCBI lineage: Eukaryota > Metazoa > Chordata > Actinopteri > Cyprinodontiformes > Poeciliidae > Girardinus > Girardinus metallicus. The sequence continues at coordinate 4,215 of CAEGAE010089418.1, read as the reverse complement.
TTGCTGCTCATTCATTTACACTTGTCAAGAGGTAGCCATTAAGCCCAAAAGCCTGCACAGGAATTTTATTACAAAACCATTTATATCCCAGAAAGAAAAATAAATCCACCGTTCCCTCCAACTGCATTAGGGCAGTGGTTTGGTGATTTGTTTAGGCTGATAACACTCACAGTGCACCAGCCGCTTGAAGGTTGACATGACTGAAAAAATAACTCGGCCTTCTATCTAACTATCTTTCTCTCTCTCTCTCTACTTGCGTGCTTTCTTTTTTAGAGGCCCATCAAAGTCCTCTCGTCCAAGCAAACTGCAACATAAAGTCTTAATTTATTTGACTTAAATTGGGGGACAGATATCTCCTATTAAAGAGGGCTGTTTATGTTTGCAAGACATACGAACTGGGACCTGTGGGATTAGTGGCTCTGGGAGGTAACTTTAGGTTCAACCTTTGTGTTCGCAGCCATAAAGCGTATCTGCTTCAGAAACTGAAACCACTTTGGCTCCTAAACCGTCTCAGAAAATGGCAAAATGAAAAGACAGAACTAGGTTTGTCAGACAACCTGTTTTCTTTAGGAGTTAAATTCTCACTGTTTTTTTTTTGTTTGTTTTTCTGCTAGCAAACATTGTCATCCCTCCAACTTTTACATATTGCCGTCTTAAAACCACAACTTTAACATGTTTTGTCACGATTTCGTATAGTAGACCAACACAGAGTAGCGCATGTTTGAGAAGAGGAAAGAAAATGGGAAATGGTTTTCAAAGATGCTTTACGGATAAAAATCTGAAAAATGTAGCGCATTTGCACTCAGCCCCCTTTACTGTTACATCCTTAAATAAAATCTAATTCCACCCTGTGCTTTCAGAAGTCACCTAAATCGACAGAGTCCACCTGTGTGTTGTCTAAATACAATTATTCTGAAAAGGCCTCAGAGGTTTAGTGAAAAACATCAGAGGTTTAAAGCAGAGCTGGGTTATTTATAAAACAGCAACTTTGTATAATCAAATATCACATTTCAATCATCTGATTGGCCAGCCAGGAAGGAAATCAACTAGACAAGCAGCAAAAAGGCCCATGGTATCTCTGGAGGAGCTCCATGGTGCCTGCGCTCAGGTATAAGAATCTGTTGAAAAAGTGAGTTACGCACTTCTGAAATCTGGACAACAGTGAATACAGGACAATGCGCCTGTTTAAAAATGCTGAAAACTGTCGTTTGCCTTCTAAACGACTATTGCTTGCGCCTCTTATTCTGAAAATCTCCTTTCTGTTTTTGTCGTCGATCGAAATGTTCAATTCCAAAAAAAACCCAGAGCTTTGTTTCCAGACTGTTTGTCTGGCAGTTTCATGGTCGCACCGATTTCATGACAGTATCCATATGCAAGCGCGGCTGGTTTTAGGGTTTTCTCTTTCTAGCATAGTAGCAATTGTACAAAGTGACGTCCTTGGAAAAGTAATGGCTGCTCACACTGAACTGCCAAAATGAAACCAAACCTTAGATGAGTGGGAGAATGTTCCCACATCTCTTGTTAAATTGATTCTGTCTGCTCATTCATTCAAATAAGTCTTTCTTTCTCTCCTCTTTTCGTTCTCTCTCTCTCTTTTTCTTTCCTTCGTTTGATGTCTGCTTTAGTCCAGTAAAAGGACTCCCCCATCTCTCTCATGGCAGTATAAATGACAGCTCGTGAAACGTGATACACTGACCCTCCGTTTAAAGAAGGAAAAAAAAAAAAAGCCCCCCGATAGCCACGCAGCTCGTTCTGTTAATCAAATCTTCTGTAATTGTCATTTGCGGATTTTTAAGGACTCCGAGGAGAAACCTCTGAACCCCGAGCTGTGCGGTCGGCGTTTTGAGTGCGTCTTCGGGGATCGTCTGAGAGTTTGTATTTGGTCATGGTGAGTTAAGAGGCTGAGTCTGAGATCAGCGTCCCCAGCGAGAGCCTCTCATCCGTTCACTGCCTCGTCTCCAAGTCTGGCTGTCAGGTTCTGCATGGCCCCACGTGAAATCCTCCCACCTATTCTGTCTGTTCCTACTTCTTTTTTTTTTTACCCTTTTATCCTCTGACCAGCCTAATTTGTAACTGACTACAACAGTGCCAGTAGAGTAGTCTTCAGTATTGAGAAAATAACATAAAAACAATCAAGAACTAAATTTGATTATTTGAATACAAGAGAATGTTGTGGACTTATTGCTTTATCTAGTAGCATCTTCCAGTTCCAGCACTTTTGAACTTTTAAATTATTACGCTGACTGCAGCTATGGGCGAGGGTGATGAGTGTCTATTTTGGTGCTGCTGTTTCCACATCAATAAGCAAAATTTTCAAATTCCTTAGAAAAGTGGCATATTTTCTCACCTTTACCTTTCCGAGCCTCTATGTCATATCAGACTCGTACCCCACCCACAGATGCACTTTTCTTTCATCGTCGACAATTCAGAAATGTTTGAATATTACTGAAAAGTTCATTTATTCCAATTCACTAACTCAATTCACTAAGTGAAACACATTATGGGCTACTTGTATATAATTAGTCTGTAATGTGACTTCTGAAGTTTTGTAACTCAGCGCAGGTTGCGCACGCCACCTTTCCCTCAAACTAGACGCCTGTAACGCCATTCATATGATTCCACAGAGAGCGCCTCCTCGGAGACCAACAAACGGCCAAATAGTGTGACTAGATACAGCCTTTACAGAAGTCCTGTATATAAAATATGCCAAGTACTTCATGTCCTGCCACTGACATGCAGCCAAAGTCCAGTCATCACCAAATGAAACCTTTTTGACCTGGCTTGGCTGTCGGAGGGAAAATGATCCCACTAACTGTATAAGACTGAGCTTGGTCAGGAAACAAATACAAGATAGTTAGCGAGAGAAAGAAATGTACAATTTCTTTGAAAGATGGAGAGAAATGGATAAAAAATCTGTCTGTATTTTCGTATTTGTACGAAAAGACATACAAATACAGTTCATACAAGACGAATAAAGAACATTTCCAAGTTTTTTCCCTTAAGAATGTCCTCTCAAATTTGTAGTCATAGTCAAAACAAGTTCAGATACTTCTTCAATAACTTTTAAATATATAATGTTTTGTATTTGTGGTTACATCGATTACACCAATCAGCTGTTCTACGCAGTGACTGCTGTTAATAAAAGAACGTAGGCGTGGCACCGATTGCAGTTTTCTGGCCAATCATAGGTATTCAAAAAAGCCTGACCTGCTGATTCTGACTTTATGCTTGCAAAACCCCTCTCCCCCCGCAAAGACCGACGAGTCCCTACGGGAAACACCGAGCAACCTTTGACAGCACATGAAAGCACACACTAATTAATTTTTCAGCCATGACGCCTAACCGATGGATATTTCTCGATTCGATAGGGCCGGGCTGTACCACCAAGGAATGCGGGGCCTGCGTAGACAATATGTAAGAATAACACTTTGCTACTGGCCTAGATGCCTGATTTAAATGATCAAACAGATTGTGCAACTGCTGCACTACATAAAGATTATGCGATACTGTGAGTCAGGATTTAAACTGTTTAAAAGCAAAAAAGAGACAAAACCATCTCCCTTTGGGGGTCGCAGTGCGGCTTGAGAAAGATCAACACAAATTTGGGAACATTAGGGCTGTAGTAAATCTTGTGCAGGTCCTTTTCCAATAAATAACTTAACATCCCCAATTAGAATATATAATTGTGCCGCCTTGGCAGTAGTTCTGTATAAATATGCATATATATACACTGTATATATATATATATATCTATCTATATATATATATAGATAGATATATATATATATATACACAATTTGCTGGTTCTTTCTGTCCCTTTTGCTCAAACATGTAAGAAGGCTTTCATTCACTCTGTTCCCTTCCAAGAAACCTTTAGTTTGACTGAATTCAACTCGTTCAGTGCTTTTAAACCCAAACTAATAGTTCTTGAACCCAATTTAAAGACATGCACCTGTTTTTTATAGCTTGACATTCTCTTTTTGTGTGTGTGGGTGCGTGTGCATGCGTGTGTGTGTTGTATTAATTGCTGTCTCTTGGCCAGAACTTCCTTGAAAAAGACTTTAAATCCATACAGCATTTTATCTTGGCAAAATAAACGTTGATTAATCTATTTATCTATATATATATATATATATAGATATATATATATATATATATCTATATATATATATATCTATCTATATATATATATAGATAGATATATATATATATATA
>CAEGAE010089416.1:0-36557 GCA_903067095.1 Girardinus metallicus | reverse complement strand
ACCCCGGGCCGGGAATCGAACCCAGAACCTTCTTGCTGCAAGGCAACAGCTCTACCAACTGCGCCACTGTGCAGCCCCCATAAAACAACACAACTAAGTAAAATGAAAGCACAGAATGATTTCTCGCCATTCAAATATGAACCAAAAACTGATGTGAAAAGGGTGTCCAATATATTTTTTGTACCTGTCTATGAAGCTAGAGTATAAAACTGTTCATTTATATTGACATTTTCTGAGGTAGATCCTGTAGTTCTTAAGATTGTTACTTTCATCTGCAAATAATGTATGAACTTGTTAAACTTCAGATTTTAAACTTCTTAAGAATAAAGTAAAACGTTGAATATGGGCAATTATTTTTACCCCTAAATATAAGATCTTTCAAAAAACAATGCAGAGAAAAGTCTCAGGAGTTTTAATTTAAGTCATCTCTCCCTGACTTAAATGTCACCATGACTTAAACTTCATACATGATCTGCGTAAGAAAACTGTTGAAAGGACTAAATCCTCCTTTCAGAATGATTCTCCTCACATCTGCAGGTTCTGCATGAGACTGTCATTTTTTTTCTCCGCTCTTACTATTTATTTTTAAGTCTATGAGTGTATTTTAAAAGACAAGGATATTTTCTAAGTCATCTACCATTCCTATGTGACATACTGAGTGGTGGTAATAAAACAACAAGACTGGATAAACTGATAAATAATAGTAGGCTTTTCTTAGCTCATTTCATTTGAATGACTCAAGCTCACCCTTAGAAGGAAATGAACCCGGCCAGGAGTGACAAGCCTATTCAGTGTAAAGCATCGTGGGCATCTTAAGACCTCAGATTTGTGTATCGTGTCTTGAAAAAGCCACCATCTTCTTTCGTAGGAGTGGTTAATGAAGTGTGTTTCTCTGCCTGGGCTGGCAGGTTGATGAACTCACAGAATGGGGCAATTCTTTTCTCTACCCCAAAGAAAGGTAGGATAGGTGGATGGCTGTGAACCGGCTAGTTTTTCTTCCTGGTGAAAACAGAAAAGTGGAAGCTATACCAGCTTTGTTTTACAGATGTTAAACATTTGAATCCGGCATTTTTGTAAGCAAATAACTTCTTGCATTGTTCATTTAAACACATGTCTGTGTTTGAATGTCATTCAAACACAAGTCCTTTGAAAGTTAATTCAAAGTTAACACTCAGCTTGGAGTCTGCGGCTCCAGGGAGGTGATTTGTGAAAATAGGCAGTGCTTAGTGAGAGCAAGCGTTTTGGCAAACCCAAATGGCTCCTGCAGATTAAAAAATTCCTCAAATATGCATGAAAGAATCAAAGCAACACGCCAGGTATGTTTTTGATAAGGGAGTAACATTATAGCATGATGTAAAGCTAAAATGATATTGCTTTTACATAATATCTACTTTTTAAATAAAGAACAGGTGGGCTAATTGCTAATTAAGTGACAACTGAAAGCAATTGGCTTCACTTGATGTTTATTTAGTGGTTTCATAGTATTCAGTTGGTCTTTCACAATAAATCCCAATAAGACATATTTTAATGGGACCTGTTTTAGGACGTTTGTGCCAAAATGTAAATCTGGTGCAAGGATACAAATAATTTAGCAAAAGGATTTACAGTCTATTATAAATCTCTTTAGTCGGATTTGCTATGTTAGTGATAATAGCCTCCTCATTATTTGACAGTTAATCAAGAGATAATATTGCACTGGACATTAAGCCGGGAAACAGATGAAATAATTTTTCTGTAACAGCTTTTAGCATCTTTCCAAATGAACCTCAGTCCAAATGAACACAGCATTTGGACTGAGGTGAATTGGGCTGTTATTCATCGAGAAATATAAAGAGAATGAGGTCAGAGATCAATACCATTCTACAACAAGAATAGGACAACCTTGAAATTACACTAGAGAAGCAAATCTGTGATCAGAAGATGGGTGGTTGTGGCCAACGGAGTTGGATTTCACTTCAGAGAATGTGTGGGTCCTGTACAGGAATTAGAGGACTTTCTACACTGGCAAAATTTCATCTATGAGCCCTGTAGATAATTAGATGTTAAGGTCAAGGCAAAAGTTCCCATAATGCAATGTGATCAGAGGCAGTAAAAGAACAGATTTAGAGGTTTGCCTTTCAGCAGGACAATCATCCTAGCCATGCAACTAGAACTACAAATGAATGATTTAGATCAACGTATTCTCATGTTTTAGTTTTCCAGTCAAAGTCCAGAACTAAATTCAATGAAGAGTCATTGGCAAAACCAAAACACTGTCAACAGGATTGTTCCATGCAACAGTCTGACTGAGCTTGACCCCCAAAAAAAAATGGGCAAAAATTTCACTCTCTACATTTGCAAAATTGTAAAGAGACTTTCCTGTTGTAATTACAGCCAAAGGTGGTTCTACAATTAAGGGACTAATTTAACTATATGCTACATTATGATATTTGTAAAACCTTTTGAATGCAAAGGACTAGTTGCAACATAACAAAATGTGATAAAATACAGGGGATGTGAACCCTTTTGCAATGCGCTGCAGTTGTCATCATTACTTATTTTTTCTACAGATCTAAATCTATAAACCCTTATTAGATGTTTGAAAAATGTACCTGTTCACTGTAAGGACATCAGCAAACATATTTAATATGCTATGTGTTAACACACCCATATAATTCAGATTCACCATATTTCCGAATTCTTGTAAGAAATAATTTCCATGTGGACAGAATAAGGAGAGTATATTATTGTATTACCAGCCATCATGTGTAATAATTTTTAAGCCATTTTATTTTATGATCTAAGGCAGTGACAATTTTTGTTTATAAGACAGTGAAGCTGGCATGAAATGCTAAGAAGACTATCTGTGATCTGCAGGTGTGTCAACATTCTCCTCTTATCAGGTCATTTCACACCAGCTTGCACTCCAATGAATATTATTTCACATTATCCATCCATCCATTTTCTATATGCCCTTGTCCCTATTTCACATTATCATATGCTTTAAAGATACTAGCCAGCGATATAGCCACTCCTGTCTAACTTTCTTCCGCTTACATTTTGTTTTAGAGAAACCTAACAGTAAAAGCTCAGATGTACTAAATTTGGATAAAACAGTTAATAATGTCTGGTTTAAAGTATGTCAATATCAACATTTCATTTTTCTGAAATAACATTTTTCTGGGGATTCATTTTTTGCAAATGAAAGTTGATTGTAATTTGAGTTCTGGTGACATTGCAAATGGTGATAACCAGAATTCCAATAAGATATGGCTTAGGTTTTAGTCTAAAAACACTCTACAGAACAAAACAAGAAGAAACAAAGCTGCATTCATCTGTGAGGATCAATTACCATTTGCTGATATGACCAAGGTCAAGATTTATCTTCATACCTTTGAGCGTTCCTGTTCAGATCTATTATTCATCAGAGAGGAGCAGGAATCATAAACACACACACAGTGTTGGAAAAAAAAAAAGGCAAGCAGTCACTTGCATGTTTACTTACACAAAGTTATAGTTGTTCTCAAGGCAACAAAGGCAGAGTTTCTTATGAATTATGCAGAAAGAGTGGATGAAGACCCAGTAGAAGCAAATCAATCTTTCATCTTTGATGAGAGAAGGAGCATTTTACATCCGGAGAAGGCTAGGATCCAGACTTTTGGAGAGATTTGACAAACCGCTCATTGTTAATGGATTTTTTTTTATTATTATTATAACTGACTGTAAGTAGAAAGAAAGACAGAAAGAAAGCAAGAAAGAAAGAAAGAGAGAAAGAAAGAAAGAAAGAGAGAAAGAAAGAAAGAAAGAGAGAAAGAAAGAAAGAGAGAAAGACCTGCAAGATTTACTAATGAGAATTTCTTGAAAATCTAAAGGGGATTGAAAGTCATTACAATTCGTTGTTTTACCCACAGCATCAAGTTTGAGGCATAGAGATATATTTTTTTTTTTGCAATCTCTGTTAACTTATCAGAACGGATGATATTTTTTTTTCCACTGCACTCACAATAAAACAAACACAAAAATGTGTTGCATTTAGCAAAAGTACCCAAAGGTTAAAGGTAATGTTGCAGTCACTATCTTTAACAGTTGGAATAGTGTGGTCATGAGACAGTGGAAAATGTTTTATCCACTCAATGTACATATCTGTTTTCACCTGTTAATAAAACTACTTAACTTAGACAAAGAATAACAAAAAATCTGCTCATGGGTTCTCTAGCAGAAGCCATACAAAAATAACTAAATTATTGCAGAAAAAAACAACATAAAATTAAAAGTGCTGCCCAGTATTGTCTTTCTGAGCTGATGTACATCAGATTTGTCTTTGTGTAAGCCAAAGTTTATTTTTTTCTGGTGAAAACTAAATTAAGCAAACATTTTAATTTGTGTGATATTGTAAATCTGAGGGTCCTTTAAAAGAACATATATTGATTCTGAAATACACCTTTTACGGTAAGGTGTTTTTTTTTTTGTCTTCTGTTATAGTTGGTTTTTAAAACTCATTTCACTCACAAATATGAAATAAGGCTTTAGGACTTAGCTCAAATTTAAAATTCAGTTTTATAAAGTAAATTGAAGACAATTGAAGGTTTTTCAGTCAAGACTTAATTTGGAACTATAATTTAATCTACTTTAAAAACTTTACTTTTAGTAAGCCCAGATTATGTTGTTGCCAACACCATGTTTCACTCTGGGTTTACTGTTCTTCTAGTGATGTTCACTGGTGGTGACTGTTTTTTTTAGGTTTAATTTTTTTGAAAAGTTACCCAAAACTTCAAGTTTAGTTTCATCACATTAGTACACATAGGGTTTCCTCACAGCTTTGTCATTTAGTTTACTTGCATGCCAAAAGTCACATTATTGATGGATAGGTTATAAACTAATTTATCATGATCCCTTTCTTGTAACATCGCAAGAACCTGGCATTTTAAGAAGGGTGTATACACTTTAGAGAGCAACTGTACTTAACTGGTGATGTATCTGGGCCTCATCCAGCCTCTTCCTCTTACAGATGTAAGAGGCCCCATACCCTAGCAACCTTGAACAGAATAAAGTGCACATAGTGAACAGATAAAATGAATGGTTTTTAACATTTGCTATTTTGAGAACACCAGTGCTTTCACACTTTGAAGCAAGGCCACATGTTGTGCTGTATGGATACACCTATGCTCACTTTTGGCCACCCAGTGAAAATAAAATAAAGAGACCATGTGCCAAATCTAAGAAAGAAGACTGGGAATATGTCATAGGTGACAACCTTTCTATCACTCTCCAGTCTTAGACACTGAGTAGGTCCATGATTTCTAGCTGGCTCTGACACTGCATGTGTTGCTGAGATGTTGTAGATGTATGGGCAAATCCTAATCAAGTTGAAAATTTGCTTAAAATGAGGGAGAAACCTACATGAAATATTATCAAATGTTATATTGTTCCCAATATAAGTACACAAAATGCAGTTTTTGCTTTAGTGCATTTAGATGATATATAAAGTGCTTTATGAATATATTAGACATGACAAACTTCAGTAGACTAAATTAAATTATTATTTTTAAATATTTCAAATTGCATAACTTTCTTTAGGCCAAGATTACCATTCGGTTTTAGAGTCTGTGATCTCATTGTATGAACATGTTCTAAAAGCTCTAGGTCAAAAGACAACAATGTGTCATCACTATAAAATCAAGATAAATTATAATCCTCTAATCTTTGGTGCGTTTAAAAAGCTGAAGATAGTTTTTATTTGCAGTTTCCCTGTGAGTTCAGCATTTATCTAGATCCTTATATCATTTGATTCAAGTTTTAGAATGGCCAAGTCCAGAACTAGATCCAATAGAAGGGCTGTGAAATTACTAAGAGCAAAGTGGACAAAAAATTTTCTCATTTCTCACGTTTTAACAGGGAGAATGGGCAAATATCCTCAAGTTAGGATGTGGAATGCTGATAGACAGACTCCTATGAAAGAACGCTAACACTCATTGCAGAAACTGAATTAAAAGATGCTTCAAGAAAGTAGCTTAAAGCACACTTGTGCTACTAGGTTATGGCAGTATTTTTCCCTTCTAACATATTCATTTGTTTATTTGAATTGTACACACTATATGTGAAACATTTTTGAAATGATTCGTCATGAATTCATTTCTCTTCTCACTTCAAAAACCTGCTGTTTCACAAAAAAAATTCATAGGTGTCTACACTTTTGAGAGCCATTTGAAACTGACTTAATAAAAAGTCTGCTGTTGGCAATTTTGACACGTTTGTATGAACATAATTGCTTTATGCAACATGAAGCTAGTACAAAAAAAAATACAACTTAATAAATGGTAGAATTACTATATTTTTGTTTTTGAAATTGTAAACAAAATGCATCTTTTTGTTTATAAAAAAAATTACATGGCCACAAAAGCCAAAATAGTCAAATATGATGTTTCAAAAATATATATTTTATAGTTGCATCCAATAAGCAGTTCTGTTTTTTCTCACTTTTCTGAATAATAATTTAGTTTATCAAATTTCAAAATGTAAAAAAAAATGAAATGATGATTATAAATACAAGATATTACAAAATTTGCACAAAAACATTATATAACGACAACAAAAAAGAAAAAAGTAAGAATTGAAAATGTATTGATTCTGTAAAGCCCTGTATCTTATGTCAGTGGAGAGAAAGGCAATTTGTTCCAGGCTGTTTGAGGGTGCTTTGAAATCTAGGTTTTAATCAGATATTTAGCATGTAAAAGCATTTCTCATGCATCTTCAGCAGGGTCATTATGTGAGAGTCAATACAATCAGTAAGCTCATTCAAGCCGGACATCTGAGCAGCTCTTAGCAGTCCACACTCCTATGTTTCATTAATTCCTCTGAAATGAAATTCAGAGTTGCAGTGTCCCTCTTCCTCCACCCTAATCTAATAACTGTAATGATACAGATTTCTAAATTCAATCAGCTTAATCTTGGGGAAACAGACGCTTTCGATAGGGAGAGAAAGTGGTCCCAGCTGGTGAGTGGTGAAACTCTGATGGAAAAAAGTCACTATTTTTGAGGAATGAGTGGTTGAAACATTTGCAAAATGGGCAAAATGTCTGTAATAAATGTGGCTCTGCCTGCTATGCTTCCTTTATGAAATCACACAGAAAATTGGAACTATTGTTTGTGAGACAAAGCAATTTTTTATCTAAATATGCTTTTGCCCCTTTTGATAATGCAATTTGGCTCTGCTATGTTTGTATTGTCATGCAGACAGAGGTTCATGAGGAGGCATTTTGCCTTTATTTCGACAATATTGAACCAGATTGGGTTCAAATCCATGTTCATGCTATTCTATTTCTAGGAGACTTATTCAGATTTAGTTACAATTACAAATAATTTAAAAAAATACTGAAAACCGTTTATAAGAGAAAATGTATTCTTTAAAAATTGACAGTTTCACTCAATAACCATTAATTGTTCACTCAATAACCATTAACTGTCTCTACAAGACTTGCAGCAAGTCTTGTAGACAAACTAAACTGGAAGTTACTTCAGATTAAAGATCAAAAGTAATAAAGTGGCAATCTGAAAATTGACTTATACTTTATGTTTTGCAAGTCACCTGGTTTGTTGTTGTGTTTTTGTCACACAATTTTGGTAGATGTGAATAATTCTTCTCAACCTCATTTTCAAAACCATGACCATAAGCATGTTGTTTCTGACCCGTCTAATCAGCCAGATATATGCAGCTGCATTTGCTGTTTTGCTAAGCTACCTCTGCATTCAGTTGCAGTTTCTTTCCAAACTTGAGGAATCTCTGCAGAGTTGTTATTTTTTGCAGAAAGTTCTAGTAAAAGTTTGCTTTGTTGCCAAAAGGAATGCAGCATACCTATATATAGCAGTATCTGGTTTTCACAATAGTAAGTGGTTTTGGCTGCCTTGCTTGTTTATTTGTCTTTCTTTTCCCCCTTTTTTTTTTTACAGTGAACCAAATGGTGAGTGAAAAACATAGCATTCAAAATTTTATCAAAGATATACTTCTATGCCTGTCTGCTTACATTTATTTATTTTTTTTGTTGAACTACTTGTCATGTTTTCAAGTAGCTATTCTTTCACATGCATCACTTAACCATTGGTGAAGATAAACAGTTTCAGTGAGAGACGGTTTGTTGGAGTGCTTTCATCCTGTATTTGTAAATGTACTCCTAAAATATTTTAAATGGTAAAATATATTAAATATCCGTTTTATTTACATTAAGTGTTGTTTTACCACAGTTAGAGAGTAGATGTTTCTCAGACTACTATAACACTGCAGTCTATAAACACTACTGAATCAATGAATGGATTCAATCACTGTACTTCAAAATCCAAGACATGTAGTTAACTGTAATTTTTCAAAGGATGGATCAAATTGGTTGATTTTTAGAACAATCAACCAATTAGGTTATTTATGGTACAACATAAAATAATTATTATGGCAATGTACCACTAAACAATACTAGAGGTATTGTTTAACATATTAAGAAAACAATAAGGTTTTCTTTATGCATCATAGGCAATGAAACTGCCCTGATTGTTTTGAATTTGGACCCATCTTTGACATCCTTTCAGATAAGAGGTGGGTTCACACATTGAAGAAAGTTTTCAGATTCAGCCATAGGGGTCAATTGTCGACCACCAGGTACTCACCTGCAAGCTCTCTTGACCAGTGAGTACCTAAGGTTCACACTCCAGTGTAAGGTTTCTTTCAGTGCAGACCCATAATGGTGTTTAGATTTCTTCCCTGAGCACAATTTGCATCAATTTGCATTATATTCACTCACACTTTTATTTAGCAATAGATGTAGAATACAAACTTATCAAGCTTAGAATTAAGTGGCGTATTATGTATGCAAAAAATGGCTAAAAAATGCAACATTTTTTATTTTGCAAAATGGAAAAATACAGCTTTTTTCCTTTAGCACAAAATGTGCCAGCACAACAATGTAATCTTCCTCACTATGAATACCATTTGCACTGCTTTTGTGTGAGGTTGCTGGTGACATGAGACATAGAAGGCTTCTCACTGCTGAATTGAAAGACTGATTGCACCTCAATTGCAACTGACATGAGCCTATAGAAATTAATGCGCAAGGCCTGGCTTGTGTGCATGATACGTGCATCAGGCCTGCTTAGTTTCTCTGTCAACAGAAGGAGTTCACAAATAGTGATGTCTTTGCTCATTTGCATTCTCTCTGCCATCTTCATTAAGTCCATGATGCCATAATGCATCTACATGCAAAATGAGGTGTTATATTTAGAATTTGTTCATTTTAAGTTTCTTCTTTTGTTTTATCAGAGCACTCAGTGGCAAGGCTTGGATATCGAGGAAATTGTGAAGAGTATGGAGCACTGAACTGGCCAAGACAAAACAAATCAAGACAGTCATTATGGACATTTAAATATATTAAAGATTTCAGACACTGTGCTACAAAATGACAATATACTTCTTCAAAATGCATTTATTTCAGCGCTTGCAAATGTTTACCCATTCCTTTTACATTTCACATGTTGTGATGTTACAGCCACAAATGTCAGTTTATTTTAATGAGATTTCATATTACATCCCTAGACAAAATTCTGGGTGATTCTTAAGTGGAATGAAAATAATGCATGACACAATCATTGAGTTTTGTTTTGTGTCGTCAGTCACTTGCCTTCCCTCACAGCTGCAACCGGTTTCTAATCAACCACCTGCTCCTTCTTTAGCAATCAGATCTCAAGCTGAAATATCTCTGTCATTGCACAGTCAGATAACAAATAATTGTTTTTAACAAGGTATATGGTGGCAAAGTTGTTGGGATCCCAAATAATGTTTTTGAAATGAATGTAAATGCTGCATTTTTCAAACTATAGTTTACTCTCTTTTTTATGGGCTGGAAATGTTTTGTAGGAACTTGTAATTAATAGGTTAGAATTTTATGTTTCCTCAAAGGGATCTGCAATTAGTTGTAGACCTTATTTTAGACATATTTATTTTATATGTAAAACAATACAGGGACAATACTGTAGGATGTTTAGTTTTTTTTTATCAATTTTAATAAAATATTGTCACATGATGTCACCATGTTGTTTACGCTCTAATGCATTCTGGGTAAATGACATATGCTTGGTCTTATTGCGCTAGATCCGTCCAGACAAAACAAAGATGAGTAACGTCATTATTTTTAATTTTTTTTTTTCAATTTGAACCAGAGCGAGTTCAAATTGATGGAATGTATAAATCACAAGTGGTAATGAAGATGAGGCGGACTAAACAGAGGAAGAGGAAAGAGTAGGTAGAAGAAGCTGGTGTTTGTGTTGCTGCTTCCTCCTTCAGCTTCATAAATTGAACAATGAATGGCACGTACCTCTGGTCAGACTGCGTGATCCGGTAAGTAGTTCTGTAGCTCTGTGTCCAGTCCGGTAACACAGTTTAGGGTCTGTTTCACATTCACTAGCAATAGTCCTGATATCATTTAAAAGAGCTTCCAGCGCTGCCTGTAATAATGTGGGTCCTTGTCAAAATGCAAGGCATTATAAACTTTTTGAAATATCAACATAGTGAGAAGGGTGCTATGTATTTTCCAAGGGACTAAAATGAAACATGCTACTTTCACTGAGTATACAAGCTTCCTGCTCAATTAATTGTTACCTTCAGTTGATATAAAAATACTGGATATCAAAAATAACTTTGCCTTCCCAACTTGATGCCTTTAAATTGACCTTTGTCTCTTTATGACGCTCCTCTATTTGACTTTCCCCCTTTTGCACATCATCACAATGATGCCCCTTCATGACACCATTTACAACCTTTCTTGGGAACGTAATGTGGGACTGAGAAGTAGTTTGCATGATAAGCTTGCTGGACAGGCCGTATCACTAGCCTGGTGGAGCTGTGTGGGGGTGATGTGCTCCGTGGAGTATAAGCTGGAGACTGCAGCTTCAAGGCGGATCTTTGGGGAAAAGGGCAGTGCATTGCACGAGGAGGTGCTTAGGCACCCCCACTGGCTGCAACGGAAGATTCAAGAATTTCTCAAACATGCACAAAAGAATGAAAACCACTCTATAGGTATATTTTTGATAAGTGAATAACATAACATATGAAATCAAGCTTAAAAAAAAGTTGATTTTACATAATGCCCCTATACCCCTCTTTAAAAATGTATTTGCTAAAAATGGCTTGTTAGTGGGTTCTTTCACAGAGCTAATGATCCATGACATGGCAAAATCAACACTGAAATGGGTATGTAAACTCAATCACACTTCATGCTTGTTCATTTCAGCTACAGACCTAAAAACAAACAAACAAAAAAACAAACAAAAAAAACTGCTGAATAGAAAGACGCGTACAATATAAGAGGACACAGGAAATTGAAAGATCTACCTGAATTGTACAGTCAGACATCCCACTGCTCCAACATTGAACTATTGTAGAAGAATAAGTGCTTAGAAAAAAGGGGCTGTAGGTATTAACAGCAGATGTGCTGTGACGTAGTGATTTTGTGAAACATTTAAGATTTTTTTTCCCCCACTGGATAACTTTACTCAGATTAAAGTTTGGATTTCTCAAAAAATGTTCATTACTACTGCAATTAAAGATGAATTTATCTTAAGGGTTTTTACGCATCTTAACAAGAACTAGATCAGTTATGGGTTTATTTCCATACAGTATTTCATACAATTTGAAAAAGCTATTCTCTGTTGCAGTTGTTTTGAACACGGCTTACAAAGTAAAACCAACGTGGCTGTACAAAAACGAGGTAACCTGCTTGGACTTTGAACAAAGACGACACAGACTTTCAGCTCATTCAGCTGAATCCCAAACAAACCATAACCTAGTTAGGATATTCTACTTTATACAGATTATTGGGTGTCCTGAGTTATTAGTTCTTCCAATCTTTCATCTAAAGTTGATTTTACCATTAACAGCCGTGAACTGATGCACATGAAAGCAGATGCGCTGTCCAAGGGACTGCATTCTGCCCCTCCCCGGTAGATATCACGAAGAGACACGTGATAAACGCTCTGTCTGTGGCTCCTGACAGTCGCTGGATAAGCTGAACACAGAAACCCGGCTGCACCTCCTCTTCTCCAGAGATAACTGGATTTTTTATTTTTTTTTTCCGTCCGGCGCTGCTCACCAACTCCATCCACTCCCATTTTATATATATAGTTCTTCTTCATTCATACCGTGAGTCACATTTGGAGGACACAATATTGCAGGTAATTTCTCCTAAGCTTTAAAGATTTGAGCGGAGTTTGAGTGAAAGTGGACACATCTCTCTCTCTCTCTCTTTCTCTCTCTCTCTGACTCTTTCCCTCGCTCAGGCTGACGCTGTGATTCACTTGAAAGCAGATCTTGATTGTCTAAAGAGGATTTTAGACTCGGGCTCTCCGGAAATATGGACGATGCTGATTATTAGGAGCTTTTCGAATCGTTTTCTCATTTTCTTCGTGCAACTGTTTAGGGGTCCCGTGGAAGTAGAGGTCTACGCGGAAAGGTAGAAGAATATACTGCATATTGCTCAAGCAAAAAAAAAAAAAAAAGAAAAAAAAAAGAAAAACGACATATGTATCAATACTTGAATAAGTAATTAATCCCACAAATACGTAAATATAATCCCTAACCGGTTGTTTTGTAGCGGTACATGTGAAGGTATGGGCGATTAGAGGACGGGGCTTTTGAGCGAAACGTGAAATTCCGATGAAGATCTATTTTATGACATAAAAGCATTATCATCTTTGAAATCCATCGCGGACAGTTATTGTGCAGTTTACTGAGATAATTCAACCTATTTAAAGTATAATTTTTAATTAAAACCAGCGTCCAACCTTTCTATTTGTTAGATCAATATATTTTCTTTATTTGAAATGCTGCGGAGAAATTAAAGAGTTTTGCTTCTTTCTCAGTGTAACACACATTGTTATTTTAGATTTAAAGATATAAGTGAAATTGGAATGCAATAATAAGACAAATGGGTATGAAAAGCACAGTTAGGGATTCTGACTGAGATCCAGAGATTTTTGGGAAAGGTGGTCTTTGTGGTTATGTGTGTGAGGGTGACGAACACAAACCGACCATTGTGAATCAAGTGACGCACTTATTCTCATGTTTAGTGTTCAGCAGGGAGCAGAGCATTCAGGGCATGTTTAACTGAATGCTGAGGTAAATGGTCTGTAGATCTTGTCTAACCCCTCCTAATTGTAAATGTTCCCCAAGACAAGATCCGAGTGATGCATTTCTCTTCATTCGTCTTTTATTGCAATTATGATCCAGAATATGACTGTTTTGAACAATTTGTGACTTTTTCGCCTTCATAGAGTTTAAATACTCTACTACAGATATATACATAGCCAGTGAGATTAACTCATATGTGTGATTGTCAAGTGCAGCAGCTTGCTTCCTGGAAAGAACTGGTGATGGTAATCTAATGATACAGCTTGTGCTTATTGTGACAAAGGGCTCCCTGGCTATACTTCAACTTAATCACAGTATTAGTCTAATTCTAGCCTGAAGGCATTGCCAAAGTGGACTTAGAAATGGATATGTTGAAAATGCTGATGCCGTATTAAATCTGCTTTTTTTTTTCTTTTTTTTTTTTTTCTCTTTTGCAGGGAGCATCAACGCAGAGAAGTGCCTTGACAGGCAAACTGTATCTTCTGCTGAGTTTATCAGCCAACGTGACTCCTTATGGCATTTTACAACTCTGCTAGCTAGGACACAGGGTGAAAAGCTCTAAATGGGAATTCCAGCGGGTCACCAGAGAAAATGCACTTAAACATGAAAATTAAAGCTACCATTTCAATTTTTCATTATTACATAAAATAGACGCTATTTGTGTACCCAGGATATATCTGAATCGCGTGCTCGAGCTAAGCTATGGCAGAGAGAACCTTCGAAGTGTTTTGGCGAGAACAGTGAGATATTAGGCCACTGGCCTGGACAGTTTTAAGTAATGCTGTCTGCTCCAGGAAGCAAGCATTGACTAAATCAGTTGTCAATTAAACCTGTGCTAACATGTAATCTTATACCTTACAATGCAGGAGTTCACACTTATCAGTTTACTTAGGCAGTCAGTGCTACACCAGACTTTTATCACAGTTGACCCAACATATTTTTTTGCATAACCTAAGATACATATATGTAAGTTCATAAGCTATTACTCCTAACTACAATCTACCAAGTTTGGAATCGCACAATGATTGTACAAAAGCTGCACAGTGCCCATTTCATATGGGTTGGGATCCTCATATGCTGCTTCATGGAAATAGGCACCTGTCTAGAATTTACAGGCACTGAGGGACAGTGGGCTAGGTTTCCAGTGTGGAATGCATGTTGTGAAAGTGAAATGAGCTTCAACATGAAAACAAAGAGCTCCCACGGGGTTCTTGTTTACTTTGACGATGAGGGATTTTGTGACTTTTTAGAACTTCTCCTAATAAACGGCAAACTCAGCCTTCGCTACTCAATCTTCTGCGCAGAGCCTGCAACCGTGGTGTCTGACACTGCGGTCAACGACAGCCAATGGCACAACGTCACGATTAGGAGAAGCTTTAAGAACACAACCCTTTCTGTGGATGGCGAGATAAAGTGGGTGGAAGTGAAGTCGAAAAGACGAGACATGACTGTCTTCAGCCATTTGTTCATTGGTGGAATACCGCCGGAGCTAAGGTCTGTGGCGTTGCGCTTGACGTCGGCAGCGGTTAAGGATCAGCCACCTTTTGCAGGATGGATAACAGATATAAAGGTCAACAACACGGAGTCTGAAATGATCAACAGCGAGGGGGTCTTAATGGATGTCTGTGGGACAGCCAACATGTGCTTAAATGGAGGAGTCTGCAGTTTAATTAACTATGAACCGACATGCGACTGCTCTCACACTGGCTTCCAAGGAAGGGACTGCAGTGAAGGTAAGACCTGAGCTTCGTAATTCAGCACATTGTGATTTTAACATTACACAAATTAACCCAAATTGTTGAACTCAACATTAGTTCAAAAGTAATGGATTCCCTTCCTTTATCTGGGTAAGCTCTGGTTGTGTGCTATTGATCTGCTATACAGTTGTTTGTAAAGTTAAATCTCCTTGAAGGCCTCATTAGCAAGCAATGCAGGTAACTTTCATCCCCCAAAGGTGTCCTCTATAACTATAAAGCAGGTCTGTGGGGATCAGTTGACCTATAAAGTATCTCCAGTGAATTGCTGCAAATTAAAGAGCAATGATTGTCATCATAGTCGATGGAGTAAACATGAGTAATATCATTGATCTCATAAAACAAATTAGATGATAGCAGTAGAAGAGAACCCACATGCTAACAGGGTGGGTTTTATGGATTAATGAGAGGATTATAGTGTTATAGTGTTGCTAAAAATACACAGAGCTTGACACTAAACAGGCATTTAGGACAGTATTTCAATTGAATAAACTATAAATAATATAATTTTAAATAATAATTTTAGTTTGAAGTAAAAATTATTAATTAAAACAAACAACAAAAAATGATCCTTATCACAGCTTTTGATCAGACCTTCACGAAAAGACGGTGTAAGAAAAACAGGAACAAGAGACCAGTTAAATATAAAGACAAAGGGAACGTAGAAGTCTTTTGAAGGTAATGGAAATAATACAATTAAAATATCTTTCAATAACTACTACTTGTAGCTGCAGATTTGCATGTGTTCTGTTTTCCTTTTCTAGCTCTTATTGTGGACATCAATGGACATTCATTCTTAAAAAAACATTGCTTTTTTTCCATGCAGCAACATTGTAATCTGTTTTGTGACTTTTTCACGGCATGAATCTTTTCAACTATAAGCTCACTGAGCTACTTTCAAATAACTTAGATCTATTGCATAAATTATTCTTAATTAATCCCCTTTAATTTTTTTAGGATAATATAAAAACTGTACTATAAAGTGCACAGGCTTAATACTGTTTAATCAATTTTTGTTGATTGGTTGTAAAATGTTTTATTAGATTTCTTTACAACCCTTATGCACAGACAGAGTGAATAATTCCCTCTACAATAAAGTTGTTTCTTTATTTCTACCACAAACTGTTTCCTATTCTAAACTGGTTGGAACTACATACTGTGAACCTTTTTCTTCTGTTTCCCATGCTGAAAGCTCTGGCTTAGAAACTAAAAAAGTGGTGCTACGTAGCACCAACAATCGACCCAGAACTTCTTCAAACATGAGCAGCAAGGTGGGCTCATCTAGACAAACCAATCAAAATGTTGTAAGGACCATGTGTTAAACTTCCAAGTTGAGTGTGGTTGATTTGCTTAAATCAACCTTAACATTCAAATTATTTAAAGGTCTCACATCTTCTGTGATGCTGTGACATAACTGATATAACGTGATATAAGTACGGCAATACTTCATAAAGAGCTGTTGCTATAGTTGCTACTTACAGTTGAATTCTGAAGTTGCTATTTCAAGCTTAACTTAAGTTTTAAATATTGCAAGGTAATGTTAATCCTTTCCTGATGCATTATTTGTAACTTTTGTTTTTCAGCACCCTTGGTGCTGATCAGAAGGAACTAGTACAAATGTGAGGCATTCACAAATATTTCTTGTTGTTTAAAAAATCCACCCATAGATTACCGACAACCACTTCTTATTCTTGCGGGGTGAGTAGTCTCACCCAGCAGTCACTGGGTGAGAGGCAGAGTCCACCCTGGACAGGTCACTGTTTATCATAGGGCATTATTCAAAACGATATTAGTAATTTAAGATGGTGGTATTAGAGCCTGGCTTGCTGGAAATACTAAGTCAATTTTTGATTTGTGCTATTATTCCATCTCCTTGCATTCCAATCCTATTCAGAGAAAAATCTTATTAAAACAAATGTACTGAATGAGAGCCTAAAGATGTGGCTCTGACCATGTGCTTTGGTTGTGTAAAATCAATCCAGTTCTTTTACACAACAAGTTAACAAATGGTTTTAGCTCGAGCCCTGGTCAAGACCTGGAACCACTTTTGTGAAAAAGCCCTAGAGCCCTATAACCTCAATAGCATAACTTGAATATACTACATTAATTATTTCTTTTCATCAAGCAGCCTGTATCAGTTCATCTAACAGATTACATTCATAAATTTGAAACGAAACATTATTGTGGCCATACATGTGCTTGGACCTGCCACTAATGTTTGTGTAGTTTTCATTACAGCTAGAGGCATATCAGAACATCATAATGACTTTGTCATTTAAAGAGGCATTTAAAGTGTCTAAACAAATCTGTCTCAAGCATCAGCAATATTCACTGCCTTTTCAGTACTAGTATTGCAAGGTATTGTTGGTTATGGTCCTAAATGAATTGTTGGAGAGGGCTTTCTTCTGGGTGTGCTATTTGATGTTTGTCACAGAGTTGTTTTTGTGAATCAGATGAAGAAATTGTGATTGTCACATGAGGGCATTTCATGACAAAAGACTTGAGCTTAAAAATTTACTGACAAGAAAACAGTTTTTTCTTTTGCTACAGGAGTGTTGAACAGTCACAGTCAGTGGGGCATGGAGTCATTATGATGATGGCCTGAAAGCTTTTCCTTATTGTTTAAAAGCCCTTTTGAGAATCTGCATCATCATAGGGTGTTGGCTATAATGGGTGAAGACATGTCCTGAGAGTTACTTACTGTATACGGAGCATAAGCATGCTAATAAATAAATTATTTTGCAAGTTTCAGTAGGTGTGATGACAAAAAAAGTGGCATGTTTACCTCATTCTGATGGTCTAAATTTAGCATTGTGCATCTGTTCGCTCAGTTTAGATATTTTCAGTCTTAAGTATGAACCCACTTTTCTGACCTGATTACAAACCAGCAATGTTTGTAATGTGCCAATGTCACTTTTCTCCTTGTGTTTTGCTTCTGGCCTCCTAGAAAGAAATATGCAAATTATAAAATAAAAGATGATTCTCTTACATAATTAGAAATTGCTGCCTTTTTGTAGCACTTTAGAAAGCATTGGTGCTCTCGGAGTTTCAAGAGAAATTGTGTGGCCCTGATTGGTTTGTATTAACAGTTTTGACAATATAATAAACGTACCCTTATTAAGTTGTGTTTTTTCCAAGGAGACAGAAAACTTCACATCCACTAAGCATGACCCAAAACCAATTTACACTTGTTAGTTGTTAACTTTGCTTTATGGAGCAGAGCAGGGCTGTATAGAAGAGGACCTTCATATTTTTTGATTAAAAAATTGTTGCCTGTGGCTGTTGACACAGATTCATAAAATAATTATAAAACACACCAACCCTATAAATCTGTAAGAAAGAGCACTTTTACAAGTAGCAATAGAGTTGGACTGTAAGTACAGAGGGACTCCTGAAATTGCCAAAACACAATATAATGCATAATTGCAATAATGCACAAGTCGAAATAAAAAGTAAATACAGTGTTTACATGTTATTTACACTTGTGAAAGAACACCAAAGTAAGAGCAAGAGTGGAAGGAAATGTACCTTTCTTACCCTATTTTATTTCTCACCAGCATGTCGTGAAATGTTTTCTAACCTTTTGAAATTTGACATAGAAGAGTTAACTCTCTTATAGCTTGACTTGTTAGAGGCTCAACCTCACTCATTGGCTTGAGAGTGTGTCTCTGAGCATCAATTTTCAAGTTGTGCTACAGATGTTCATTTGGATTTAGGCCTGGACAGTGCCTAGACTGTTAACAATTGTTTTGACCTAAATTGTTGCACTGCAGCTCTGTTTGCCTCTCTGACCCAGTATCAACCCCTATGCGGCCTCTAAAAGATGGTACAACCTGCCTTTGCTCGAGGATTGCCCATTATGATGTTACCACCAACAAGATGTCCGTAGTCGCCATGAGCCCTGCCCAACCTGTCAGTTCAGTAAAATTTTTTACTAGTTAATGGCAACAGTAGTTATTTTAGTGGCTTCATAGGAAGAAACTCTGAGCCAGTAGTAAAATCTATAGGAGACAGGAATATGCATAGCATAAGAGAGAGACATGGCTAAACACAGAAATGCCGGGTCTAGTGAGAGAGCATAAAGTTATTGGCAGCAAAAGCTCAACTTATAGCTATCTGCAGGAAGATGTCACAGCTAAACAGCAAAATCTGGAAGTAAGCTTATTAAAAAAAGTTTTAACCGTAGCCTTTAAGGTAGGCTTTTGCCTCCAAGACTAAAGCTGTTTCCACCGGTGAATTGGAGCATTGAAATATCTGCCTCTTGTTTTACTTTTAGAAACTCTGGCATCCATCAATAGCCTTGCAGTGTGAGAAAAAGGTATTTTCTTGGGAATATAGCAAGCAGTTCTCTAACGTAAGACCTCGATTATATGTCTTACATAATTGTTTCCTGGATTTTTCATTGAAGAGTAAAAAAAAATAATGTTTCTCCTTTTAGTTTTGATCAGAACCCTTGCTGCAGCATTGTGGATAAGCTGAAGGCTTTTAACTTATTTTAAACTTTGAAAATTTTCATAACTTTATTTCTGATCTGTCTAGTGTGTTCCTTGATTTTTGTATTTCAGTTTGTTCTGTAAGGTTTTTTAGTCAACCCCTCAGGCCCCCACAGATCTGTGCAGGCCTTTTGTATTATGTTAAGGGATAAACGCAACATACCACACTTTCTTGAAGGCTCTTACTAGCTAAAACTTCGTAATTTGACTTTCAAAATTATGCTACATTCTGTTGCTCTGTTTCATAAAATTCTTGTAAAATACTTTGACAGTTGTGGTAATTTGACAAAATGGGAAAAGATCCAAAGGACTGCATAGAAAATCAGTAAAAAAAAAAAAAAAAAAAAAAAAAAAAAAGAAGTCAAATTGGGGTTTGGATAATTGGGACTGAAACTATGTCTTTGTTTGCCGGCAACCTCTCAAATAAACCATCTAATCCATGTTAGCATCAAGCACTTAGAAGTGAAAGATAAATGTATTAAAAACTTCTCCAAATCTACAAGGATTTGATTTAGGAGTGTATTGAACTTTTAAACTTATTTGTCGATTGGATAATTTAAAAACTGTTTTGTTACTTTGATCAGATTAAAGGATTATGGGATTTGCTATCAGACCTGTCAACTTCTCCCCATCCGAATGCAAGCATGGACATTACATGACGTCAAACACAAGCATACACATACACAAATCCCCACAATTGGTTGAAACAATTATTTAAATGCACCGTTCAATCAAAAAAGTTCTTTTGAATCTGTTCTTTTGTTTCTCATTAGAGAAATAACATAGATGCATTGGATAAATGCATACTTTATCATTATAAAAGGGAGCCATGTTTACTTTATCATGCATTGTTCAACCATAAATCAGTAGAAGTGAGAAAGTAGGGCAGACTTAATTTTGGACATTATTTTATTTGCCCTTTTGTATTATTTATTTTTAAGCATATTACCAGATAGCATTTAGTTATTTGCGTAATCTGGAGACTGTATACTGGTACATCTCAAAAAATGTAAGTGCAGTTTTTCTTGCTAGTCATCTCAGAAAGTGAAACATTATCTAGAATCATCAAACATACAGTTATATATTTCAAGCTTTGTTTCTGGTAATTTTGATAATTTTGGCTTGGTGATAATGAAAATCCAAAATTCAGTGTCGCCGCCAATTAGAATTCTGTGATAAAAGAACCTCCAAGTGTCACACCCTAATCATCTAAGTAACTCAAAACACCTGCAAAGGTTTCCTGAGCCGTTAAATGGTCTCTCACTGGTTAGTAGGCTACATAATCAGTCACTGACACTGTTCACAAGGAGGTAAGCCACAAAAAGGGCATTGCTGAAGAGCTGGTTGTTCAGAGTTCTGTTATCCAAGCGTATTAGCAGAAAATTGAGTGGAAGGAAGAAGTGTAGTAGGAACGGTGCACCAGTAACAGGGAGAACCACAGTTTGAGAGGGTAGTCAAATGTAATTCATTCCAGAAGAGCCACTACACAGATGAATACTAGACATGGGCTACAAATGTTGTATTCCCCGTGTCAAGCCACTCCTGAACCAGAGATGTTAGAGGTGCCTTACCTGTGTTAAACAGAAAAGGAATAGTGCAATGGTCCAGTGTTTTGTCTTCAGATGAAAGTAAATTCTGTATTTGGAAATCAAGATCCCAGAGCCTTGAGGAAGAGTGGAGAATCAGAATCAACATTGCTTGAAGTCCAGTGTGAAATTTTCACACTCAGTGATGCTGATTGATGTCATGTCATCTGCTGGTGCTGATTCACTGTGTTTAATGAAGATCACAGTCTACAAGGAAATTCTAGAGCACTTCATGCTCCCCTCTGCTGACAAGTTGTATGGAGATGCTGATTTTATATTCCAGCAGGACTTTGCACCTGTCCACACTGCCAAAGGTTCTAAAAGCTGGTTCGATGTCTCTGGTGTTCCTGTTCTTGACTGGTCAGACGACTCCCTTGACCTTTAACCTCATAGAACGATCTATTGGCTGTTGTCAAAAGGAAGATGAGAGACACAGGACCCAACAAGGCAGATGACCTGAAGGCAGCTGTTTACTCAATCTGGGCTTCCATTACGCCTATGCTGTGCCGCAATAGTGATGAGGCATCATTAAGTGTTTTGACACATTACCAAACAGTATTGTGTTGATCCTGTGTCACTTAATACTGACATCTGCTGGACTTTAAAAATCCCTACAGGCAAACTAGTTGACCCTGTCAACTGACACTGATTTGATGACCTTTAAGTCATTGTATTCCATATTGTATTGCTTCATGTCTTCATTTAAATTTAAAATATTGTTGATATTGTTAGTTAAGTTAAGTTTTCCAATATTTGAAAATTGAGTCTGTTACTCTTTATTGATACAACTTATCCAGCTGTACAAAGCACAGATGAAGCTGGAGTGCAAAGAAATTGTAAGGAAAGGTGGAAGTGGTTTGGACATATAATCTTTTGGTTGTCCCAATATCTCATAGGATCCATCTATTTGGAACTGCAAAAGATCAGAGATTACTTTGGCAGATGCATCCCATTGACAGAAATGCTTCCTTATAAACAAAGTTTGGCTCGTCCGTGTCTGAAACAGTTAGTGTGTCAGCTACATGACTTTCTTGTAGCAATACAAGGGGTTAAATTCAATGAGCTCCACTCATCAGAGTTTCCTCATTACTATGCCACATAGTAATGTGGCATAGTAATGGGTCAATGTCAATATCATAATATATTGAGCAGTTCATCTCGATAACAATAAATGGACGATAACACTACCCCACAATTTAAATTACTATCTGCAAATAAATGAAGAAAATGTGAACATTATTCATGTGTAGGTTGCTAAGTTAAGCGAATAACCACAAATAAACAAATTTAGAAGCATTAAATAACTTAACTTACAACATCCTTGTTGAATCCAATATTTTAAAAGCGACTAACTAATTTTTAGGGAAAATTAGCTGCTCCTCTTCCTACCTGACTAACTCTGCCACCGCCACGCCAACATTTAAAATTTCCTCCATTTTCTCAACGTCACCGTCTCTCACTTCTTGTTACAGACTTAATGGGTTGGAGTCACATGACTACAGACTGTAAACATAGTACAGCGGCTTAAAGAGATATGAGCATAAGTCTACTTATACACAGCCAACAAAGACAAAAACGAGTTTTTTGTTATCTTTTTTTTTAAATGACTTTGGTCATTGTAATAAATTTTGGTGTTTACAGGCCTATGCCACAAGCTAATCGCCTCTAGGCCACGGCACATTGATGCAGTAAGTCATGCAAGAGGTGGCCCAACCAGTGATTGAGTGCTTAGGAATATACTGTACATACTTTTCAGAAGCCTGACAATTGTGCTTAACACATCCATTGGCGGAGACGAATATAAATGACTTTGCTGTCAGGTCGTCTTGGTGTGGTAGCTCCATGTCCTGCAACCGCCTCTCTATCACCCCGAACTTACTCTGAATGCGTCACCGCTCCGCCGCGCACATATTATTAACACAGTTGAGGTCCCCCTCTGTTTTGCCAATTTCTAAACAAATGTGACTTAAAGTTCAGTGCAACTTATGTGTCTTTCCTCTTCTTGACACATTTGCTGACTGATGTGACCTATATAACGAATTGTAGTAGGATGGTTATAGTCGAAAAAAACGGTATTATTTGAGACCTAATAGAATGTGAGAAATGTTAAATGTATGATTTCTAATTAATGCCCTATGCAAATCAGTCAACTTTAGTTAAGCAACATCACAGGAAATTAGAGGTGTTACTGTCAGTGCTCTTTGTCGGTCAGGATTAATTATGAGATTCCTCCTGAATCATACAGGGCAAGTGTTTTTGCATTTCATTGGTACCTTTTGTGGAAGCTATTCATGGTGTCTTTCTTGCAAATTAATTTTATTCCATAACTATTAAAAAGTTTTAACATGACTTTCTGAGAATAAAATACAAAATTGGACACCATTTGATTATCTCTCAACGTTTACTTTAAAGGTGGACTCATCTATTTTATGCACTCATACAAATATACTGTATTTTGCTTAGTTAAATTGGCAGTTTTGAGGAACTCTGCAGTACTGAGAGACTTGGAAAAAATAAGAAACCTCCTCATCATTTAAATAAGGTTGGTAAGACAAATAATATGGATCAAAGTGGTGGTACTGGTCATCAAAGCAGTGTCCCCTGAGCTCAGTCTAGATGAACACAGTCAAGATTACAAGTAACCCTCATTCTGGTCTTCTACCTGAAATGCCTACATCCCTCATAAGAAAAGCAAGCTAGAAATTGTGTAGCTAACAAACGCTGATAGGTTTTTCAGGAATGATTGAGCGGTCCTGCCTTTGTAAAGAGTGAGACTACCTGGCATATTATTTATTTGATTTTATTTTTCACAACATCAAAGTAGTTTTACTGAAGCAACGTTTTTGTTTCACTTTAGCTGTATTCATTCTACCAACAATTAATATTTTGTGCCAAGTAGAATTAAATGTCAAAATACACTTAAGAAATAATGTAATGAAAGTATTGTTAACTAGCTAAGTTTTATGTTATTTATTTGATTACCTTTGTTAGCTCTTTATACAAAGATAAATTATGCTTTTCCTACCCAAAATTGTGTTTTCATACCAAAGCAATCCTGTTCTGACAGAACAGCTGAGAGTATCCTGGAGTATCTGATACCAGGATGTTGTTAATGTTAGACATAGATCCTAGCACCCTTTGGGTTTGGCGATGGAAACTTTGTGGGTTTGGTAACCTTCCCACAGATGCCATCGGATGCTGCCGGATTGGCATCAGGGGAATATGGTGGCCTGAAAAACACACCATAGCCTTTTATCTACCAGCCAATATATTGCAGCTGATCATGTCTGTCTATGCACAAATACACACCTATAATGTGTGTGTATATATACATAGACATATACACACATATAAATAATTATCTACTTAAGAAAAACAAAATTTTGTCTAAGGCATTTCTAGATTCCTGGCAGGCCAGACAAGGAGAAGTGAGTAACAGAACTCTTGATTATCAATCATGATAATTTTCTTTAGAAAAATTAACATGGAGCATTGGGTTTTAGCAGTGAGTGGTGCTTTCTGAGTGCTCCTCTAGATTTGAGTTCATTTATAAGTACAGCTCTACATGAATACTTGATTTAAGAAATTAGTATTCAGTAGCTTTGCCCTTGTTCACATATGAATTTAACTACCGAGATATTGTGTGGAAGAAGATGAATTATTAATGTGAGTGAATAGTCCTGTTTCAAGTATGCCTGTCATGTCACAAACCATGTGATTCCACTGTATATCTGAAATATGGACCTTCTGCAACTGTACTCAGAAAAAGATATACTTCTATCTCCGAGTCCATAGACGCCTATTAGAAGTAAATGATTAGAGGAATTTTCTCAGAGGATTTTCATTGTGCTACAAATAACTGATTTTCAAAAGGAATTTCTAAATTTCTTCAACACCCTTTTGACAACTTTTTAAAAAATAATTTGTGGCAGACAATAACACCTTTGTCTCAGTCAGACACCGAAAAATACTAAAATCAACAATCTAAAACATATATTTTTTGCTTTCTCTCAGATGAAGCAAAAGTGCGTTAGTCTTTTGTGATGAACCAACACAAAATTCCTTTTTGTGACAAGGGACAAAAATGTCATTTTTTTAATATATAACATATGAAACATACATCCCCGTATTCTATCCTGTTCTGTTCTACTCTGCTGCACATAGTGTTATAAGGCCCAAAAGTTTAATTTTGGTTTCGCCTGACTAGAGCACTTTTTTTTAGGTTGGCTAATCCTCCTGCATGGCATGTTTCAAACTGCAAATATAACTTCTTATGCCTTTCACTCAATAATTCAACTAATAGACTACAACTAAACCATGCTATAGTACTGAGAATGAAGTCTGTTTATCAACAGGGTGACCTTTGAATGTAGTTGCTTGCTGTGGATATTATATAAAATCAAAACAGTAAAAAGTGCTAAAATAATGTTTTTCAGATTATTTGCAAACATTTTTGTAAAGGAAGTGAATATACTTTTTGACTACATAAAGTATATTCAATGTTGCATGACTCTGTGTTTTTGTTTGTTATGATGTAAAGCTCTTTGAAATACCTTGCTGGTGAAATGTACTATACAAATAAAATTTGATTTTGATTTGATATTCAAGAAATTGGAATATGCACTCCAAATATTTTTTTTCATTTACAAGTACATTTTAAAAAGAACCTTTAAGCTGGTTTGTTTTTCCTGAAGCCTACATTTTTGTTAAGCATGTTTTTTCTTCTTTTTTTTTTTTTTTAGAATATTCTAAATTCCACCAAATTAAATTGTTTTTCATTAATTGTGAACCAAACATTAGCTGAGTTAACATAAATAGGTCAGAATTGAGTTACTGAAACAAATTAACTTTTAAATATTAGAATTATGACCCCATTTATGTTGGTTAATCACAAAACAAAAAATAAAATTACATTTGCGGTTGTAGTCTGATTTTATTTCAAAAAGTTCAAATGTGATAATACATTCACAAAACACAGCACAAGTATTTTTTCCTGGCATATGACACTTCCAGCAAAATGAGCCTTATTGTCAGTAAAATATCAACCATTGCTATGTTATGCAGGATCTGACAAAATTAGACACGTCGTCTTTAATTATTTGGTTATACTAAAAATATACATGTTGTTTTATATGTAAAACAATATTTCCATTGGCAAATTTGCTTGGTAGATTAATTACTAGTGCTGCAAAACTCTTAATTTCCTGACAACAGATGATTCCTGCTATGAGCATAAGTAACCTTTGATGCTGCTATTTGGGCGTTGTACTCACGGGACTTGTTTGAAATTCCAAAACAAGTCATAAGTGCACATGAATAATTTCAAAGAAATGATGCCAAAACCAAGTAAAAACAAATAGTTTTCAGAAACATTTTTGTTACAGTGATGTTTACAGACTTTGTAATTCCGTTACTGAATAACATCAGACATTTTAAGCTACTTTTGACATCTACAAAGCAGTGGCTAACATGCTGAGGGTGTTTACCCTGAAGGAGAATCATACTATCCTTCTGGTTTATTTTTTCTGAAAATGAAATCTAAATTCAATCTTGCTTCGCTTCAAATGACACTGTTAATTTATTTACACATGATGTAGTTTTAGATAGTTTTTTTTCACATGTGTTTTTTTTTTATTTATAATGGGTGAAGATGTGGATTAATGGTAACAGTGCTTAGAGCTTAGTTGCATTAATGCTCAGTATGCCTTATTGCTGTATTTTTTTAGGTTAAGCTCAAGAGCCACTATTCAGATAGGGATTTGTTAGACGTCAACAGTATGAGAAGTGGGAACTCATTTTCTTAAGGAAGTCCTATACGTATACTGGCTTAAATAGCCGCCATTCTGCACTTTGTAACAAGTTGGAAATATGCTGACCTTACACTTAGAAACTTTCCACTTGCATTGATTTCTTAATGCCATCTTTCACTGCTAATACCTGTCACAAAAGAGATTGACTCCACAATGGTAATACTATCCTAGATATTGTCAATCCTGGGATTAAGGTTATTACAACTTCTGTATAAGCTGCTCTGATTATCCTGTTGGATCACTCCAACCCGTTCGTAAGATGTAAAAGAATGGAGAGCACATCTGCTCATACAATCCTTTCTAACGGGTCTGTCTCTTTGGAGATATCTGGATTGGAATACAATGTCCACACACCATCTGTCCTGAGAGCCTGTTAGTAGCTGAATAATAAGAGTAATTACATCACAATCACTGATGTTATCTGAGTGCAAAATAAAACTAAACATGAAATGAGTAATGCGATGTAAATGAATAGATTGAACACATACTAAAACATTTCTTGCTTTTTAGGTTTTATTTAAAAGCTCTTTTAACATAGACCTATTGCTAAAGAGGAAAAAGGTGTATCTGTGCACCCTAAAGGGTATTTTTATAGTTATTCCCTTTCAGTTGTGTTTGAGTTTGTATTTTCTTTCCTAAAAGTGAGAAATATGTAGAAAGTATGAGAACAAAAGCGTGGGCAAGCAGCATAGAATGAAGTTTAAGGTTAGATTGGAGTAACCACGTTCCGTAAAACCAAACTTGAACATTAGTACAAAGCTCAATGGGCACTCAAGACAATAGTGATATCAAAGTCCTCTTATGATATTTGGCCAGCATTTAGATAAATGTGGCAATTTCTGTCTCACACCAGCATTGTTACGTTCACACGCACAAGTATCAGCACTCTTTTTTTTTTTTTTTTTTTCTCTTTTTCTTTTTCCTAAAGGTCTGTCACCAGAACAGCCATTCTTTATATTAGAATCCATGCAGTGGATGTAGAAGTTTCACTTTTCTGTACATAATCAACTGTGTTTTGCTTGTGAGGATTTGAGTGCAACAGAATAACGTTGCTGTGTAAAATGTTTTTCTGAGGACAGTGAATGTCACACAACGCAGACTCTGCCGGTCCACATGTAGTTTTCTCGTTAGAACATGAGCATGTTGTTTTGCCCTAAAAACGCCAGTTCAAGTCAATACTGCAGATCTTGGATGGTTAAAGAAACTAATGTACATGCAGACAACAGCTGAAGTCCAACACAATATAAACTTGGTTGAGACCCAGTGAAAAATAAACTAGTTGAAATAGAATA
This sequence comes from Girardinus metallicus, assembly GCA_903067095.1. Lineage (NCBI taxonomy): Eukaryota > Metazoa > Chordata > Actinopteri > Cyprinodontiformes > Poeciliidae > Girardinus > Girardinus metallicus. The sequence continues at coordinate 8,481 of CAEGAE010089416.1, read as the reverse complement.
TTGTTTTGAGAGAGCATTTAATAATTTTATGCAATGTGGGCATCAGCAGATATTTTGCACTAACAAAAGTAAAAAAAAAAAAAAAAAAGCTAAATCAAGTAAAATATAGCATTTTGTTATGTGTTTGTTTCTTCAGGCTCATGTCATCCTCTATTGGAGTAGCAGGAACTGTGCAACATTCCTGTCCCTCAGACGCGTACTTTCCCTTAAATCCTTGGGCAAAATATTTTTTCAACTGTTTCCTTGTACTTTGATGTTCAACTTCTCAAAAAAATAATTCTCCTTTAAATTAAAATAGACAAACACAGAAAAACTATGATCATTCTAAAAGACATTTACTTTCTTGCCTCTTCTTTGTATAGTGCTTGCCTTCTGGTAGCTTCCTCTAACTGAGTTTTGCTATCAGTAAGTCATACAATAACAAATTGTTCACTTTTAAACCCCCCTGAATTTTCCTTTTGGACACTGTCCTGTTTGGCAAGACCGTTACCACTGAGAGGATTTTTCTGAAAAGCTCATTCAAAGACAGAAATGGTCTAAAGGCGTAAAAGCTCCAGCAGTGACTGAATGATTAGAAGTGCAGTTGAAATTAGTGAGAGTATAATTATCCACAGCTGTGATCGCTATCATGTTTCTATCAGATTGGCTGGTCACTTAGTCCATGTATGCACTTCCTCTCTTACCCTTTGTTCTGTTGCTTCAATTACATAATTGAGCAATGGTGAGCTTTTCAATGCTATGAACTCCCCTTTGCAGATGCATTAGGTTAGTGGCATAAAGGGATGAGCACCCACTCATTACTCTTGATTTTGTCCAAGTTTGTCCAAGTTGTAATTTAACAACCAATTGATGCTTGGTAGCTTCTACACTAGTCTTTCAGATTTTCTATCAAAACATCTGCTGCCACTGTTTAAATTAAAATGTCATTTGAAAGGAATTGGGTTGTGTTGTAACATACAAATGTACAATCATTGTAATTATTTAAAAACGAAACCCACATGCTGAAAATTGTGCAATTCTTGTGAAAACTCACTTTTTTGTGTTCCCATCCTTTTTATTTTATTATTTTTACATTTCTATAATTCCCCAAACATTTAAATAAAATGTCGCATATAAAATGTTGAATATTTGTAAAACCTTAAGAAAGAACATTTACATTTTTATCGAGCTAAGTTGTGAATCTGTCTCTTCTTTAATCTCAAGCCAACTATAAATATCTGACCCTTCAGAGGATTTTTCTATTAAACTGATTATTTATAACCTATTTTAATTTCTTAACAGTTTGGAGCAAATTTCAACTGTTCATTATAAACAAAACTATTGCCTGCATTTATAAAGAAGCATTTTTTTAAACCCATAATATTTTAACTTTAACATTAAATCATTTCAGCTCTGTTTCTGCATTTGTACATTTACAGTTTCCACGTGGATTTTGTGGAATGGACCAACTCTTTTAAATGTCACGATTCTTTGGTTATCAAACAATTAACTATGTTGCTCTGTCCAATAATAATATTACCATTATTATTAGAAAATTTTGAAATAATAGAGTTTAGTCCTGTATGAGAATGAATTGTAACATCATCATTGATTAGAGCACTATTCATTTTGGATGTAAAATTCTGTATAACTCAGTATTAGAAAATCATTGATGGAACTCTACTACTACTGCTTGGACTGTGAAGTTTATGTTAGACTATTTTCAATATAGGAAGCAATTGGGTTTTAAGATATAGTTAAACATCATTGCGGGAGCTATCTCAGCTTTTAGTATGGATTAAATGTTGTTTAGAATAGCCTCTTCTGTTTGTTTTCTTTGCTCCGCGAAAGAAATGATTCAGAAAATGTGAGTGTAATTCCAGTGCAGGAGAAGACAAATTCACCAGCTCATCAGTGCTTATGGCATTAACAGTAGATTTATTCAACTAGAAAGATCTTACAACATTGTCAGACGGCAGAAAAAAATGAATTATATCTATAACTGTGCGTGGTGTCTAGTGAATGCCACGCATGCTTCTTTATTTAAAATGTCAACAGGACTCGCCTTCCTACATCTCTTCAGCCAGATACAGTCAGACACACAAGACAGACTTGCATCTGTTTGTGTGTGGCGCTGGCATTTTGAGGGTAGCTTGAATGATGTATCGTAGTGGACTAAGCATGTCCAGTTTTTTTTTTTTTTTCCTTTTCTTTTTTTGTCTACTGTATGTCCTGTCACTTTGGCTTTGAACAGTTGTCACGGTTGGGGGCCCACAGTCAGGGGGGGTCAAGATTGTGTTTTGTCAGAATTATGTCTGCATGAGGCAAAGTGAAAAGAAAATCAATTTATGGATTAATTTTCCCACCTGCGTGTCTGTGTGTGTTTATCTTGGAGAAATTGTACACCAGATGTTTCATTCAGTGAGGCATTAAGTTAGTATTGTAATTATATTCCTTGAGCCATAGACTGCTCTGTGTGCATAACATAACAGCGTAAGACTATCAGAGACAGATTGTTTGATAGACAGACAGTTGAGTGCATTTTGGTGTAGAGTTACCAGCACAATAGCACTAGGATCACTTTGTCAAGGGGATTAAATGGATTTACAACTGTGGATTAGAATGTAACCAGCTGGGTACATTTGTGAAAAAAATGGAAGTGCATTTATGTGCGTATGCGTGTGTGTGAGAGAGAGAGAGAGAGAGAGATGAGTGATGGTGACTTGCTTTAATGGATCCTGTGAGGTGATACTGCTATTAAGGAAAAGCTTCTTTCACTCTTAAAATCACCAAATGAAACCTTGTTCCATGTGGCCCCTAGAGGTTGTTTGAATTTCATCTCATAAGATGGAGTAGGGAAAATAAGTGCAAAGGAGCAATAATATGTTAATAATTTTTCTTGTAAGTAAATGTCTAAAGGGGCTATTGATATGAAATTCATGCTATGTCAGCAACAATTTGTGTTTCATATGTATATTTTATTTGTTAATGCATGTAAGACAGAAGAAAAATACTTAAAAAATAGAATAGCTAAAATTTAAGAGCATTTAAAAAAACAATCTTTTCCCTCTCTGCAAATAAATATCATATGCTTTAACCCCAGTTGCTGAACTTTGAAAATGTTTCTCAGTACTAAGATATCACACAAAAAAGCATCTTATGATATGTAAAACAAAGAGCTTCCTTAAGGCCAAATTTATTTTTGTAAAACATATTGATAGCACTGTTTACAGATGTATTACTAAACTTTTGAATCTGGAAAAAATAGTCTGGTCAAGTGAGATACTTCCTGCATTCTTTGGATGTCATTGCAAACATATTTAGAGAAAGAAAGATTCTGCAAAATTATATGAGCATGTAAAGTATGTATTCTTCTTATCTTGTTGCACACAATTGACCTAATTTGTGATCATTTTTATAAATGAATCTTGCAGTCGAAGTAAAATTTATGTCAATAGATTCCATAGAAATATATTTACTAATAAAATCTGTTTTGTGCAAAATCTACTGAACACAAATAACAAAAAATAGTTGTAATCATTTGCCTAATCACACCAAGAAAGTAGCATATTTTCAGTGGTTTCACTTTTGGTAACTAATCACATTCATTTTTGTCCTATGGAGGTTAAGAATCATGCTAAGATAATGTTCTCGGATCTGATTTAATATGGAGGCCATAAATATTGTATGTCTCCAAAGCTATAATTAGATAGGATCAATAATTAATAGCTTCTAATTTAAGATTTAAGCTGATAAAAGGAAGGGAATCAGTATAATCTCATGCTAATCCCACTGGTATGTAAAAATCATCTAAACTTTTAATACCTTCCCACATAGGCCACTAATAGAACTAAAATACATAGCCTAAATATGTCTCACATCAAACATTACAGTTACATTTTATAAAAATGGACAAAGAATGTGTTGTAGCTAATGTGTCAGTGCCTTTGGGGTCTTGACATAATCAAATGTTTTCATTTATTAATGTTTTTCACCTTTTTTTTTTGGTCATTTGCAACTGCCAGCCTCATGTTTGCTTTGTCTGAATGCTTTTAATTTCAGCAGCGTGCTTTTCATAGTTGAACTGGAAAAAAAAAAGAGTTCAAACAGTTTGCATGTTTATTTGACAGCAGTATCTCATTTATCTAAGAGACCTGTTTCAGTTTGAATACTTCCTGTATATGCACACAGTCTTATTCATCTAACTTTCTCACATGCAACATATTCTGCCTGATTGTTTAAATATGCATTTGTTTTCCAAAAAACTTAGATAAGTGAGGCAGTATGCTGTATTTCCAAGAAAATTTGGAAATTTTATTAATACAGACAACACCTTTAGAAAGAATATGAACACACTTCAATTTTGTTAAGCTTTACAGAAACTGGTGTTGTCATGTATCTTAACCAATTAATAGATGTACATTTGTACATTGCCACAACCTTTGGTAATTTTATGTGGTGTCTGACTTGGAAAGGGAACCAAAAGGTATGGTAAGTTTTGGGTCAAAGTAAAAAATGCTTAACTTGGAGCAAGAAACCATTTTGGAGAGGTAGGAATTTAAATTGTGGTCAAAACTGGGATCCTGATGGCATGGTTAAAAACTGGGCTGATCACAATAACTATTATTTTGAGTAATTATAATTGGATGTTGCATGCAAAACACATTTTGTTTTTGTTGTTTTTGTCATGTTTATACCTAGACCTGGATATCTTTAAATTTGGTTCTAATATGTAGCCTGACTAAGAACTACTCTTTGAGTATATTTTCCCCCTTTTTAGAGGCAATAATGCTGTTACACATTCTCCTTTTCTTATTTTTGCATGTTTGAACTCACATAATTTTTTTCAAATTAATCTATATCCCCTCAGGTGGCATGTTGTGTACCTCACCTATTCGCCATCAGTTTATCAATATGTATTTATGTCTATTGCCTTTATCAGAGTAACATATTTCACAGTGACTTTCTCAGTGCTGTAAAACTCACCTTAATGCCAAAATTAATAATAGAAGCAATGACATTTGCACTCACTATTCTTTGCCTTTAATGCTGTAACCAAATCTCCTGAAAATGCCTTCAAAAGATCTCACTGCCTGTTCTGAAACATTAAAGGTTTTACATATACAGCCAATTCCATTTGTTTTATATTATTTTCATTTGCTGTGAATTTCATTACATAAGACAGCGTTTCATCTAAGAAAAAAAAACATTTATGGTGATTATTTTGAGGCAGTAGAGATTAAATTATCTTTAAAGAAAAGTGAAATAAATAAAAGCTTTTGAGTGAGAAAGAACACAGCAGAATGAACCAGCCTCAAGTTGTGTTGCTTTCCTCCCCTTTGCCTTCACATGCTTTGAAATCAGTACTGGTTCTTTGATTATTTAAATGTGAAGCCAGTTTTAAGATTTAAGTGGACAGGCATCAGCTTACTAAGCCACAGCTTGCTGGCCCAATGGTCAGGAGAGGGTCCCTAAGAGCACTTTAGTTTATAAAACAGAAAACAGATCTTCAAACCTTCATCTTCAAAGAGGAGTTCATTAAGAATTAACTGAGTTTTGAATTTGCTTCAAGATTTTTTAACATTTAATTTTGTAAATAAATATAACATTTTAGATTTGTCAAAATAAATCTATATAAACTGGAATTGATAGTTTCATTGGATGTCATAATTTAATGATTTGAAACACGTTTTCAAAAAAATCTAATAAATCAATCAATAATTTTCTATGCTCTCTTAAAAACACAGCTGAATAAACTTTGCCTAAGTTCCTCCTCTCTGTAGCATTTATATTTACAAGCTGAAAATCGAACACAACAGCCAAACCTATCTCTACAATTTATGACCAGCTTACACTTTCTAAAAGATTTCGTACAAGCTGTTTTTATTTAATAAAGTAACTGATAAAAGTCAGTCATCTAGTGATTTAAAAAAAAACTTAATTCCAGCTCATTATTTAAGTACCATGTGCAACATATAGCACTGTTAAATGGTTAACAGCTGATTTTGATACCTTATGGTCCTAGTGAATTCACATAAAATTAAGGTGTTTTGGTCCTATATTATCTTCTATGTTACCAAAAATGGGGCTACCATAAAGAGCAGATGAACATAAATTTGTATTTTCTGTTGAGATGTTGCAATAGGCCACTTGCATGTGATGTTTATTGCCTTGCATGGTGACAACATGCAATGGCCAGTACTAGCCTGCATGCTGCTTAATGATTATCTCCCTCTCTCTCTCTTTGCCTGCTTATGCCTCCAGAAGACAGCAATACCGAAGGTGGGTATTTTCATCCTAGGGACTAATTCCATCTAAAGTCTATCAAATGAATGTTAGAGAATGTTTTGTCTTGGTGATGGTATCGATGTAACTTGAGTGGTAAGTGTGGTTTGTCATCTTTTCACTTTGTTTTCAATTAATTATTTTCTGTTAATGGAAAATTACTTTCAATAATTAATTAATTAATTAATTATTGTTTTTAGGAACACTTTTATTAACTTCAACATCAACATAAAAACAATATTTGTATTCAGAAATGATAAATTCTGAAGTCAATGTATGAAATAATAAATAAAAAAAAGCAAAACATTTCCTGATTAATTTTTGTTTGTATTTGTTTTATTTTTCTTTTTAAAGTCAAGGCTGGATAAAGTTTCAAATTTCCCAGATAATTTAAACAACACTAACTGTATTGCCTGTAAAACTTGCTGTGTAATGTAGTGCTTATTCTGACTAGTTCTATAAATCAGTTACTATAAGTTTATCTCATCCATATATATGATATAAAAAGTCCTGAAAACTCTAAAAGATTACAAAAGCAACCAATCAGTAAAAATCCTCTGTAAAGAATTGAGGAACATTGTATATTTATGTACATTGACATATTAATGGATGAATTCCTTACACCAAGCTTAATACTTTCATCAGGCTTGTTTAAAATAAATAAATGCAGATTTCAACTTATATTGGTGCTTGTTCATTTTTTTTCATTCAGCAGTTTTGGGTATGAGGATCATTAAGACTAAAATGACAAAGCCTAAAATACCATTTGAGTGCAAAACATGTTGCAGCAAGCACAAATGTTGTCAACATTAATTTCAGCATCTAAATCATAAAGACAGATGTGTTGTGGGCAAAGGAGAATAAGGACAAAAGTATTGATCTGAGGTCCAAAGTCCAATTAGAGGATGAAATATAATTTTACATGTCTTTTGGAAACTAATGTCCCACAATTTGGAGGAAGAGTGAATAGCTACAGAATCCAAGCTGCTTGTGGTCCAGTAGGACTTTTCCAGGCAGTGATGATTTGGGAAGCAATTTCATCTGCTTGTGGTGACGCATTGTGTTTATAAAGTGCAAAGTCAGTCATCCAAAATTAAATTTTGGAGGACTTCAGTGTTACCTTTGCTAACAAGCTTCATGTAGAAGCAGAGTTTGTCTTTTCAGCAGAACTTACCAATGACCCACACTGGCAAAGTACCAACATTTGGTTTAATAACCATGTTATAATAGTACTTGTACAGAAAACTGATCTGACCTAAACCCCATTGAGAATCTTTAGGACCATTCTTAAGAGGAAGATAAACAACAAATTTAACAATACAGAAACATTAAACACATCTTTTGAAAGAATCTGGGCATCCACAGGCTTATCTCCATGTCAAATTGCATCGATGCAGTTATTAATTCAACAGTATTAACTAACTAAATGTTACGATCATACGGTGTACAGTGCATCGAAATGACTTTCAGGTGTTTGACAATTTTTAATGGATTTCTTTAATATTCTGATTATTTGAAAATCTGAATTTTGGTTTTCATATGAATGTAAGCCGTTCTCAAAGTTAACAAAAATAAAAAACTTGATATATTTCACAGAGTGTAATATATGGTCTATATGAAGTAAATGTTTGTTTTCGATTGACTTTATAGTTATTTTAATTTACTGAGAAAAACCGCATATAGGTCAGCGTGATTTTAGCTTTCTGAACGATGCACAGTAAGTTGCTGATGATGCATTGCAACCTTTCTCAGTTGCCTTAATGCTCATCAGACTAACCCTGTTTGTGTGTCCTCCACTTGATCTCTTCCCTGCTTTTCCCTTATCCCAACACTCCTCAAGTAACAGACATCTACTGTCAAGGAGATGCCTGCATGTCAGTGTCACACAGTTTCCCATGATCCCTTGTTCTCTGCTGACTGTACTCTTATTTTCCTTTAAGGTCTGGCACACCTGATGATGGGCGACCAAGGTATGGGCTATGTTCTTTTTTCCTGTCATTCCTCCATTGTTCCTCCTGCTCCTATTGTGCTTAGAAATTTGTGAGCCACTAACTCCTGTGCAGGCTTGGAGCGTCTGATATGGGCTGTTGTCTATCCATTTTTGATCAATGGCTTTATTTTTTTGTTTTGTGATGTTTTTTCATCAGACTTTTTCATAGGTGATCTAGCTTTACTTTGTGTTTTCTATATAGTTTTGACATTTCTGTATATGTGTAT
>CAEGAE010089398.1:0-46675 GCA_903067095.1 Girardinus metallicus | reverse complement strand
GAGCGAATGGGTGAATGACTATAGTGTAAAGCGCTTTGAGTGGTCAGAAATGATCGGAAAAAGCGCTATATAAGTTCAGTCCATTTAAAATGAGTACATTTGAATCTTTGAACTCATCAGTTTATTCCATTTTTCTGTGGTTGTGAAGAAGAATATGCTTAACGTTCAGTTCATCAGTTCTTGATCAACTTAAGAAGATAAGATATGTAGTTATCACAATGATAGCGACGATTAGTGTAAAGACAGTTGAGAATATGTTCAAGATCTTGGTTGTCCTGGATGCTTTAGCAGCAGTAACTGTGTCTCCAGCAGCAATGGCTTCTGTTACCTTTACGAAACAATTTCTATGATTAGTGTTATTTAAAAAAAAATAAATAATAATAAATTGATTTAGCACTGAAGCACATTTAATCTGCAAATTATAAACAATAATATAATGTCCAACTATAATCACATATACTGGTTATGTGACAGAGATACAGGATCAACCACGAAATGAGTTTACTCAATGGCGTAATAAAAGTAATCCAATATTATAAATTTAACTTTGCATATAGTGGTGTGCTGCAAAATATGTAATGATGTTCAGAATAGTTTTTGTGTTTGTTTTATATTTGCAATCAAAAAAGTCTGAACAAATTAAAGAGTTATTCTAGTGAAAAGTTTCTTACCTTGTTAGAATAAATAAGAGCAACAACCCCAAGAGGCACACAGCAGCACACGGTGTTAAAAACGGACCAGCCAAAGTAGGATGGAGCAGCAGAGTTAGCACTTGGCACTCTGAGAGTCTGACCAGTTTCCATTTTTTCTGTTTGTTTGGTAGGTTCCTCTGTCCTGGTTGGTTAGTAGAAGCGATGGCTGGAGGGGGACAGGATCCACATCCTTTTATCCATGAGATTCCTGGGGGTGTGTTCTAGAGGGACGTGTATCAATACTTAGAGAGGAAATTATTTAATACCCTCTGTGTCTATTGGCCATAAGCCATAAAAGATGCGTCATCGTTCCTCTTTCCAGAACGTGGCAGAATCTTCAGGACGCACAAGCAATGCCTCTTTCAAAGTTCGATAGATCTAAAGATTACAGTAATTTTAAATTTCTTAAAGTATCCCAAAAACAAACTCTGGATGTCCTTGACACACGAAGGTCCTTATTCATTTTGATTGCAACACCATAACCATAAGAGTTTGGTCACAACTGTCCATTCAACTCAGGATGGATGGTTTCAAGGGGACAGGAGACGGTCTTAGAGATCAGATTAAACAAAAAGTTTCCATAATTGCACAATGTACTGAAACTCTGTTGATAGATCTGGTCACAGTACTCAACATAAAGAATTGAGTACTGTGACCTGTTGTCACTTACTGTCCACCTGACACCTTCTCAGGTGGACTAACTTAGAATAAGCACTTAGAATATTCTAAGTTTAATAATAATTATTCATATTAATTATTAATTAGAATTATTCTGATGAAATTCTGATAACTGGTTTGGAAAGACTCCACGGGGAGGAGATCAGTGTTAGACTGTCTGACAGATGATGAGCTGGAGACCTTATGGCAAAACATGAGTTCAGATGAAAGTTGCAGTATGTAACTTTAACAAAAAATATTCTTTCACATATTTGCTGAAACTGTCACCATGTCACGTCAGGATATGAGACAAGTAACCTGTGGAAAAAGCTCCTCTGCCTCTCTCAGTGCACCCCGTGCAAACTAGAAAACCTTATGGTCATTTATTAGTTTTGAGAAATATATTTATTATGCAGCTATGTGAGATGTTATTTGAATCACTATTACACTTTTAATTTAAAACAAACAAAAAAAATCTAAGAATTTCATGTAGCACTACAAGTAAATAAATGAAAACTAGATTTAAATTAGAAAAGAAAATAAATAGTTAACTGTATTTCAGTGTCTAAAAAAAGTCACTAGTTAAAATAACATTTCTGAAATAATTCATATAAAAAAATAAAATATGGTTGGATTAATGTCATGCATAGGATTTAAAAAAGACAGAGAGCTAGGTTTTCACCTTTTTTAGTAAACGTATCCAAGTATCCAGTGAGAACAAAAAATATAAAACAAAATAAAAAAAAACGTGCTGAAAATGAAAATATCAATAAGATAGCAACTCTCAGTGTCCGTTTATAATAAAACAAAATGCAAGTTCTCATGATTTGCATGGATGATGCGCTTTTAGCCACAAGGTGGCAGTACAGAACAAGGAAAACAAGAAACGGAATTCGATGATTTTCGCCTCATATGAACATTCAGTGATGTGCAGGATAGAAGTTAAAAAATATATATTTTGACGTATTATTGTTGTATTTAAGAGAAATAATAATAAAATGTGGCTTGCTTAATCCTCATAGTCATTACTACGAACTGTTTGCTACTCCAAATTGTGCCAAAGTAACGGATGACCGTAAACGCCTCCGCGTCACTATGGTAACCCAATGCTAAAACTTGAGAAGTTGTGTGGTCGCCGCTTCGATGCAAAAATAGTACTTGATAATATAACCGACTAAAATCAGGGATTAAAGTCCAAGACAATGATGGAGAATTCCGAGGACCTGGACCGATTTTTGAGCAACGTTGACAAAATAGGTAGGCATATCTCCTAAAACCTCCTTTTAAGAAGGACTGTTAGCTCACGTTTACCACTATCAAAGCATTAACAAAAATATGGAAATATTAACAAAAATGTGGAAACAATATGCCTATGTAATAATTCCTTAATGAGTTTTCCAATTGTTCGACTTTCTTGCATTCTAAGTTTAATAACCGCTATAACCAAGATTGCGTCTATTTTAGTGCTGTATGATTATATCTATAATTTTTTTAGGTTTAAATCTACCTCCAGCCCGCCCTGCCTCCATCCTGAAATCGGTATTGTCATATTTTAACCCTCTATGGCATGACCTTTTTTTTTTTTTTTTTGGGGGGGGGGGATATTTTCCTGCATTCTTTGGGAGCCTGGTGGTCCCTAATTATATATCAATCATAAAATCGGACCCTGACACCTCCCGGAACCAGATTTGGGTTTGTTGCCTCAGGGCAACATTCCGCTACACGGGGTCTAAAACACCGAAGTTTTCTACAGTGATTATGAGAAGCGAAAAACAAATCAAACAAATACTTTACTCATAAAAAAAAAAACTAACTTTTTTTTTTTTGACAAAAATAAATCAGACATGGTTCCAACTCACAAAATATAAAATAAACAACTAACTTTCGTTAATGAATGGTACATTTGAGCAAATTACTGAAACGAGCATTTGTGTGTTTGTACTTGTGTATTTTTGGCAGAGTTAGAATCACTAAGAATGTTGCCATCAGTTTTTTTTTTCCCTATTATATGTAAAACATCAGGAAGGAATTGCTTGCTGATGTGAAAAAAAGTGTACATCACATGTCTGGTTCTTGATTATTGACATGCCTGGGAATAACCATCTGTTTATCTGATTGTCTTTGGGTTGTAGCGACCAAATTCACATCAGTGACTGGAGTTAGGGCTGCAGGCTCTTTTTTTTAAAAAGAGTTTGTAGCTCTGATTCTTTGGTAGAATTTGAGCCAAGCAAAGAACAACATTTCCACCAGCTCCCATATCTGGTAGATTTGGTGGTGGCACGGCTCGCCCTGTGTAGGTTTTAAAGTTGTATGGAACACCATCTGCACCAGCCATATGAAGTATGCTGCAGCCCCATGTTTTTGGTTTTGGAAGGTATTGGCTCAGTTTTTGCCTGTCTTCTAATAGGAATATTTGTTAATTGATAAGCAGCTTATCACTCCTTGGGACTGAAGTTAGTTTTGAGGATAAACAAACAATGAATTAATGGTTGTACAGTGGATCCTCATGTTTTCATTGGGAATGATCCCAACTTATGAACCATGCACCTTTTGTCCATGTAATGATCTTGCATCCATCTCCTGTTGCTGTTAGTCAATAATAAAGTTAAAAAATTGGCTGTGATAATTATTTTGTAATCAACTGCATATCAACGCACTAGAATAATATTGTCTGAACCAAAGGGGCCCAACTGCTCAATGTTGCCCTGAGGCAACAAACAAAAAAACAGTTTTAGCATATAAATTATTAAAAAAAAATTGTCTTGAAATGATCTGAAAGGCTTCTTTACATACTCACAGACATAAAAATATTTTTAGTTAGATACCCAAAATTTAAACATGAAGAAAAGTGATGTATAACTTACAAGCAGGAGGCAAGGTGTAGCATGCAACTCTGCTTCATAAAAAGGTCTCCTCCTCTTCCAAGTAAAAGGTCACATGAACCTCAATACCTCTTTTATTTGGAAAAAAAATATGTCTGGTGGTACTTTAAATCATGCCCCCCAAAAAATAAAATAAAGGAGCAATATGAGGTTACAGATATGTGGTTTGTTGCCTGAGGGCAACGCCATGCCATAAAGCAGTGGTTCCCAAACTTTTTCTCCTGGGCCCCCAGGAGGGGAGGGTGGTAGAGAGAGAGATTCTTATAGCTCCCTGGTATACTCTTCCATCCACTCAACCCTCCCCCCTCAGCACACACAGCGTTCATCGTTGTGTTTTTCATTCATCCATACCGCTTCCCGCGCCCCCCCTGCAATGGCACGGGGCGGAAACCTCTGCCATATAAAGGTAAATAACCTTTATATTCATTTTAACTGTAAGTAGCTTTCTAACAAGATGTGCCAGGGTGGCTAATGGCGTTGAAGTTAACTGAGTCGCAGCACATGACTCCATGTTAAAATAAAGGGCTGCTATTCTCATCTAATTATCGTTTAGTAGAATAACAAAAACATGAAGAAAATCCTTGAAATTGTGAAGGTGCACAATAACGCAGAATAGAAGCATATGGGTTAGATTTCCATGGAACTAATTCATTTTTTGTATTTACTCTTTTTACATTGTGCCCCTTTATTATGTTTTAATTACCCCTTGCCCTATTTTACAAGGAGACCTTCTGTGCCAAAAGTAAAATCCCTAGGGATGATCTTTGGCTGGTGTAGTTTTGTGCTATTTTGTAATGTGCAAATCTTAATCCGTAAGATATTTCTTGGTACAAAAAGCATATGAAATGACTTCATTTCATATGCTTTATCATAAATATTATGAGCTTAAATTAAGACAAGTAAATGATTAAAGGTGTTTTCTTTTTTAGGTCAGTTATTGGAAGATTTCCAGTCCTCTGATATTGGAGTGCAGCAAAAAGCAGTAGCAAAGGCAGATATCTTAATTACTACCTTGGATGAACCTTGCAGGACAAAAGTCAACAAGACTACAGTCAACACAAACCCAGTCCTTCGACCTTCAATGGTAAAAAAAAAAAAATATCTCTACCACAAAGTCAGCAGCACAGAATTTCACTCCCCCTCCTTGTCTGTTTTACTTTTTGTCACTAAGTGTCTCTGTCTTTATTGCTACTTGTTTCCAGTGTTTCTCAAACACAAACATACCACGCACAATTGTTGTGTTAAGCTGCCTACCAAGCATCTTTCATTTAAGAAAAAAATAATGGAAAACTATATTTTAATTTTGCTAATCATTTTTCTTTCTTTTTTCTGCAGAGTTCAAATACTAGCAGTCAAGGTGAGTAACAAAACATTATGAGCACTGGAAGTTTTCTTTGAAAAACACCGAATGAAATATTCTCTTTTTGCTAAGCTGATATCATTGTAGATAAATAAAGTCAATAATTGTGGAGTCATGAGAGCAAGATGTTAAAGCTACCAATTCAACATTGAGCATTAGACAGAAGAAAGCTGTACATTATTCAACAGTTGTAGCCAGTGTCCAATTTTGAAATTTATTTTGGGCAGTTTGGGTCAACTAGAAACCAGAAAAACCAAGAAACAAAAAACACAAGTTCAGGTAAATGGAATTGCAGATCTCCTCTAAGCTGGTGTGGAGAACATCTGTATGCTGAATAAAAAATCACTGAGGTAACACTGTTAAATCAACTTTACATCAGAAGTTTGCATTTAGTCGCAGCAAAGGAAAACTTATCAATGAATGTAATTTAAGGAGTGAACCCACTGTACTCTGAATTCATGATAAGAAAGAAAAAACAGGTTCTACACTGGAGCCGGAAAAGACAGAATGCAGAAGTTTTTACATCACATCCAAACTCTTTCTTTGCAGTATTATAGCAGCTTGATGTGTTTAAAGTGAAAAACACAATGAATACCTTTGTTTGCCAGCTGTTTTTTTCAGTCTCTTAAAGTAACCGAAAGCCTTAGCATATAACTCGATTTGGTTCAGATTGCGTATGCTGGCTGTATTTATCACCTTTGCAAGTTTTTCTTTAAACCTGAACAAAATGATCTAATATTTGAATTGTCTTTTATGTTGCTCTTTCTAATAAGAACATTTCATGAAGATTATGGCGAGAGATGCCGAAGAGAGGGGAAGAAAGAGAATGGTCAAACTTATAGAGGCAACTGGTATGTTTTTGTCCTCCTTCCATCTGGCGTTGTCTTGTTGTCACTCTTTTGAGTTTACTGTAGTGTCTTTATTAATGTTTCTCTGCTTGAATTACTGCAGCTCTCAAAGATAAGGGGAATGAAGCTTATGCCCAAAAAGATTATGAAACTGCAGTGAAGTGTTACAGTGATGGATTGGCTGTACTTAGGGACATGCAACCACTCTACACCAACAGAGCACAAGTAGGTATTAAGCCTTAAAATATTTCTTCTGCATATATGCTAACACAACCCATTGATAATTGTTCTGAGTAATTTCAACTTCCTACCTTTTCTTATTTCCTCTCCCGCTGGAGATGCCAAGAAAGATAAGGATCGTTCTCTAATCCAACCAACTGGGGCACTGTTGTTGACCCAGTGTTTGGATAAATTTACCCCACTTCTATCTCTGCAGCACAAACCCAGGGTTATGTCAAAGAAGTCTTCTGAGCATGTTCAAAGTTGTTTTTTCTATGTTAGCAGAACCGGCTGTGGGATTATGAAGTTACCTTAATACTGTTATATTGCAGCAAGATGGTTAAGGGGTCTAATTCTGACCAGGGGGATTTCTGCAAGGGGTTAATTTCTTTTCCCTGGCTTTCTTTCATAGTCCAGAAATAGTCTGATTAGATTAATTGGCATCTCCAAATTGCACTTAGGTTTGAATCTGTGTATCTTTGATGGATTGGCAACCTGGCCATGATGTCCCCTGACTCTCATGCATTGATATCTGGAATTTGGCACCACACAAGATAAAAAAAAAGCAAAAGTAAGGACAAAAATAGTTAGGAAACTTATACAACTTCTGCTATTTTACGTTTTCATCGGAAGTACATGTTTTAACAATAAAGCAGCTTCTCAAGATTAACAACTTTGAAAATGATGCTTTGTTTCTGACCAAACACTGCGACGACAATAACCGTCTCTGTTTTTGTACGTTTTGGTTTCTCATTTGCTGCCTTCTAAATATTTTGATTTTTCCAGGCCTACATCAAGCTAAAAAGATATAAAGAAGCCATCATGGACTGCGAGTGGGCCTTGAAGGTAAAAATGTGGCAAGGAATTCACACATGTTATGCTTTGGTTTTTGTATTTAATGCCTGTTTATACAAAACCTGCAAACTAATAATGTTAAACAAATAAAGAAAATGTTAAATGATATATGATTGCCACTCATAGTCGTGGAAGAGTGAATGCTGCAAGTCAATGACTCAGCGGAATCTGCTGGGTTTCCTTAGACAGAAAACCTTTTTGAGCTATTTAGAATAAGAAACTGAACGTAATGCACTGTTTGATATGATTAATTTGAATATATGTCTGATTGAATTGACATGACTTTTCTTCGTAAATTTCTCGAGATGACATTTGTTGTAAATTGGCGCTATATGAAAAAACTAAATTGAATTGGCAGATTCTTTAGAACTGTGTTGAAACATTTTCATTCCAATAAACAGTTCAGTATATGTTACATTAATTCATTCTTTTTATTATCAAATCTTAATGTGGATATATTGCTATTTCATGGTAGAGTTATTGATGTTCAAATATGAATTGTTGATATGTTTCCGATGAATAACCTCTAATGATAATTTTCTCTGCCACCTCAGTGTAATGAAAGATGCATAAAGGCTTATGTACATATGGGGAAAGCATACCTGGGGTTGAAGAACTATAATGAGGTGAGCATAATTATCTCTCATTACATCCAGTCACATCCCATCACTTTAATAGTTGCTCTAAGTAGACATATATGTCATGCAGACACACCAGAGACAAGGCCAAGTTGTAGTCGTTGAATGCCTCAAGTAAAAATCATTTACATAAAAATTCCCAAGAATGAAAACATTGTATGTAATCTGAGTTCTATCTGATTTTAATTTAGTCAATATCTCCTCTGACATCTACTGTCGTAATCATTTTAGCTCTTCATTGACAGACAAGCTGATATCTACTTTTAACAGTGTGGAAAATGTATATAACCTATTTGGAAGATAATTGTGACTATTTTGTCTCCTGACTCTGTGTCAGTCTTGCTGAGATGTCTTGATTTCCTTTGTTTCAGGCAAGAAGCTGCTTTGAAAAGATACTGGAGATTGAACCTGGAAAGGAAAACTTGGTAAAAGGTAATAATTATTTTAAATTAGTTAGATAAAATCTATTTTATAAAATAGAAGCTTAAATAGAAGAAAGCTCTAAACTGAAATTAGTTTTGAAAGTTTGTTCACCTTTCATTGATTAATCTTACTAAGTCCTGAAGATTAGTAAGTCATCTAGCTCACAAATACGTTGAATAAGCAATATTGTTGTTCATTTAATGGTCAACTAAGTGAAATGTTTCTTACACTGATCATTGGCACGAATATCAATACCTTTATGGCCTTAGGGATGAAGTGAATAATATCAATCACCTTAAGGCAAGAAGATTTTTCCAAACTACACAGAATCAAAAATATACATACTAAGAGAAATTAAACATACATCTTTGCTAATATTTTGAATAAGTTTCCTCTGGAAGTTGTTTTGTTGCTGTCAACAAGTTTTTGGCACGAATATGGCTATTCTTTAAAATTAGTTGGGCAATGACTGATGTTTTAGGCAAAGTTTCTCAATTTTTTAATGAGATTTATTGAAAGGCCATTTACTGTTTCTGGCTTTTTTGCTGCCCCTATTTATTACTAGCAGTGAAAAAGCCTCGTAGCATGGTGCTCTAACCACCAAGCTAGACAGTTTTCTTTAGTTTAATTAACTCATGTTAGGTTCTCTAATCAGACTTTATTTCTTTCTGGGAGCTAGAAATGGACAACTGGGTTGTCCACTTTAAAAGCTGCCAACTTTAGTCATTGTTGAATGTTTAGCTTTCGAAATTGAGACAAATTTCTGGATTCCTTTGTTGGTCCTAGACATTATAACCGATTCCTTTTTATCTAAGGGTCCAACTGTTGAAACCTGAACGCAATAATCCCACACATCTAAAACAGCCCCTCTGGAATGCATAAAGCAGCTAAAACTTATCTCCTTGAATGGCCACGGTTTCAGGAGTGGTTCATTCTTAAAGGCTGATTCTGTGGCTGGAGGTCAACCAATTCAATAAAAATATTAGCATTTCTGATAAGAAATTTAAATAAACATATTTGGGGATGCATGCATTTATTTAAATTTCTATACATCTTTTGACCCAGTGTGGATTTCAAACTAGTGAGATTAGCAAATACAAAGTTTTCTCCGGGACTACATTTCATCTCACTGTGATGTTAAATGCAAAACGTTTCAAAGAACTTGAAAATCGATGACTATATCCTCCAATAAGAGAACATGTGTATAAATGTAATAAGTGCAACTTCCATCATAATTGACGTATAACTTTCTCTTTCCTCTGTCTTTTTATCCTCCTTTGTAGAATATTTGGACCTGGTAGATTTAGAAGAGGAAAAAGATAGCCAGGAGACGGATGCAAAGGAACAACTTGACAAAGGGGAGAGAAAGGCCACAGCGGTACCCCAGCTGCTGGAGAAGCTGTCTAGGCCCGGCCAGATGCCCCTCTATTACTGTGGAGGATTGGAGAGCCTGTCACAGGCAGTTACTGACTGTGAGTGCTCCTCAGGCTTTGTGCAAGTCTATTTTCCCTCTATTCTTATTGAGCCTATACCTTCCGCTCATTAACCTGCTTAAATGGTTCAATCCATTTGCTGTTTCTTTTAGCCTAAAATAATAGCAGAAAATGAGGTGTAAAATCTTATCAGCCAGTTAAACAGACACAAAGGAAAAAACTGAATAAGAAGAACATAGAAATATGTCCTTATTTTGATAGTTTTTTTATTGTAGAGAAGAGGAGATGAAAAGCTCACAATGAGCAGGAAAACGATAACTGTACAATGAATAAATACACATGGTGTCCAGTTGTGGGTTAACATTTTAAAAGTAGGACGTAGAACTGTCTACACAAACAGTTTCTTACAAAAGTATTCATACCTGCTGAAGCTTTCCACATCTTGCCCTTGTGGAGCCAGCTTTTCCACTCTAAGATGCCTAAATGAAATCCAATGGAACCAATTGACTTCAGGAGGGAACCAATTGGTAAATACAGCACACCTGTGGGTAATTTATTCTGAGTATAAATCTAACAGTTTCATCAAGGCGTCAGAGGTTTGTTAGAGAACATTAGTGAGCAAACAACAGTGCATAAAACAGGGCTTGCAGTACAGGGATGAAGCTTGTTACTCTGGTGTAGTTCACTTGTCAGCAGGACTAAAAACGATATGATTTTTCATTACCTCATTCATTTGAATACATTGCAGGTTGTGGTTGAAACTTGACAGAATGTGTAAAAATCAACTGGTTGGAATTCTTTGTTAAGCACTTTATATGTCTTTGCATTCTTTTTGGGGGAGAAATTGCTCAATGTAAAACCAAACTTGATTAATTTATCACATGGCACAGACTGACCTGTGGAAATGTACTTGCTGCCAGTTTTACGTGCTGAAGCTGTAAGGGCAGACGGATCTGGAGAGAAACACATGATGTAAACAACATAACTTACAATGTAAGGACGGCGGTGTCCAAAAAGAACAATACATTTTGGTATCTTCCATTTTCAATAAACTGTGTGACAGTGAGTCCAGTATCTTCCTGTTCCTGTTAACCTTGAGATATTAATTTATTCACAGTCTATCAGTTGTCGTCCTAGTTAGCAGTATAAGAGTATAAGACATGCAAGCTGTTCAAGCAAAGTAATATCTGAAAATTCCCATAAATATCTTGAGTCCAATTTTGCGATCCATTGGTGACGTCTGTGATCCATTTTAAAATCGTATTGGAATACCCGCATCTAACTCTGCAAGTGACGTAGCCATCAAGCTGATGCTGTTCACTGGTTTTATTTCTGAATAACCTGCGGACATCTCTGTGGTCAGGAGTCAAGCAAAATGTGGCATCCTATTTAGTATTTTCAGGCCAAGGTATTTTCTTTAGTAAAACAAAACTCAGAGTTCTTCACATCTGAGGAATGGTGGGAGTCAACTATTATTTTTCGTTAATTATGAGATCATTTTCTTTAGTCAGAAAATTGTATAAGATGTCAGAGTGTCTGACAACTATTTTGATCAGTGCTTTCTAAACCTCAAAGAAAAGATTCTCAAACACTGCATTCCATCCACAAAACTAAACTATGTCCAATTACATGAAAGTTGAATATTAGACCAACATGTCTTTTCTTAAAACTACTTAAAACTGGTGAATACAAGCTCATTCAATTTGGGTTAGAGCTCTGATTCGCACTCCAGCTGACAATAAACATCCACTTAAGCAACAGTAAATCCCTCAAATCCCTTTGAGGGAGGATAATCTCATCTGATTGCTTCAGCTTGATTGTATCTGGTTTCTAAAGGCTTCCATTGTGTTGAACCTAAAAGTCTTGGGCAGATATTTCTGTCTTATTTCTTAGAATAAAGTAAAGAATAACTTCAAGCAGTCATTTTAGTTTTGTTTTGATTAAATAGTTAAAATTAAACACAAAATGCTTTGCTAATGAATAACATCATTATATAAATCTCCCTTTAAAAGATGGCTGCTTTTATGGTGTAGTTAGCTAACATTATACTAAAATTAGCTATTAGATTAGGATAAATTAATAAATGACTTACATCTATGTAGCCAAATTGTTTTTTTTTCCCTGTCAGACAGTATATACATTGATATTCTATAAATTAGAATATGGATTTCTTTGCTTTTTTGTCAGATTAAATGTACCTTTTAATAAACATAACCTCTAACCAGGTATTAAACATACTTTTCATAACGTTTTTGTATTTTGCTACACTTTATTGTTCTGATGTAATATTCTAATTTTCAATATCATTTAGTTGAATTTTAGTGTGTAGGTAACTGGAAACATTAACAGACAGACTGTATTTTTAAAATTCCTGCTCATCTTCAGATAACTTATGTTTGTTGTTGAACAATAACGTTAGGCTGAATAAAAAGATAGACAATA
Source organism: Girardinus metallicus (assembly GCA_903067095.1). Taxonomy (NCBI): domain Eukaryota; kingdom Metazoa; phylum Chordata; class Actinopteri; order Cyprinodontiformes; family Poeciliidae; genus Girardinus; species Girardinus metallicus. Next base: position 34,226 of record CAEGAE010089398.1, on the reverse strand, counting down.
AATTATATTCAGTTCTTGAAACTGTGACCTTGAATGGTTAAAAGAAAGACATTTTTAAAAAAGATAGAGGCATGATCAATAATTGACCAAAGCACCAATGGCCAAAGCAAACTCATTGATTGCAGTGTTCCAGCTTTGTTGAACCTTCACATTTTAAATTCCTGAACAAAGTATATTTTTTCTTTTTTTAAAGAGGAACGTTTGTATCTTTTTAATGAGCGAATGCTTGAACACTGGCAGAAACACACCCTCTCTTTTGGTTAAATTATTATAACCTTCAAGTCTTGCTGTAAGTGTGGCTAACCATTTTTTATCTGAATTCTCTCTTTTAATCATTGTTGATATTAATATATCAAACAATATGACTCACTATCATTAAAATGCTTCTGTAGCTCACAAGTTTTCCCGTTGAAGTGCTCTGTCCTCTACTTTTTGGTCTTCATGTATCATTAATAGCAGGAAGTAAAGCTCTAGTAGTTGTGTACTGCACACAATTTACATACTTCTTTTCTTTTCCACCATCGAATCTCATCCGGTGAACAAGGTAAACCGAGCAAGGAGAAAGGTGTCGTGTTTCTGTAAAACCTCTGTACCTCTGGCTAATGAATGGTTTTCTGTCTTCCTTTGCTATCTGCTCTTCTCTTCTAACAGGTACAGGGAAGACTCTCTTCAGACTGAACAATGGCTTTAGTATCATCAGCAGCAATGACGTGCTGAAGAGGTAAGGAGACCACTGGGAGAGGTAACCCTCAATTCTCAGTGGAGCTTTGACAGATGGACAGAGAGATGGGGACATACAGAGACAATGATGGCCTAAACCAGAAAGATCATTCACCTTCCCCTCTGTCTCTTTCCAGCTGTTTGTGTAATAACCCAAAAAATAAAAGATGATCACTCAGGAGATGGAGCTGAGTGCTGCACTGAGGAAAGGCCATGTGCTTTTGTCCTAGAAAGTGGGAGTGTTTTGTACAAGATAAGAATTATTAGTCCCTCATGACAGATCACTAAGGATATTATTAACTTGTCACTGCTCTCCATGTTGTCATTATTAGCTCTGTCATGAATCATGTTGGAACACAATGTCCGGGAAGTACAAAGTGGTGCAAAGCACAAAAAAAAAAAAAAAAAAAAAAATGTCAGCTTAATTTTAGCTTCAATTTATCAGGGAGAATGCTGATGTGAGGGAGATACACCAGTCAAAACCAATCAAAACATAACAAATGAGGCCACATTCAATATTTTTCCAGCTATACCATAATCTGTCATTGCCATAATGTTAAAAATGTCCATAATGATTTGATATTCAGTGGAAACTGGTACAGAACTTAAGTTTCATTAGTGGTGTTTCACATTGAGGTCACATGTTTCCAGAACAGTTTTCCTAGAACCTATTATTTTACTCTTTCTGTTAGAGTTTCCCAGACTGAAATTAATTATTATTAGCTAATTTAATCATAAGATTAAATTAGAATACTTGAAATATGAGTTGTTTTCTTCACAGCTGCTTGTTGCAGGAAACAGATGATCTACTCAGCCAAGAGTTGTGTGTTTCAGTTTTGAAACTTTGGAGGATCGTTTGTCATGAAAATGGTAGGTGCCCACAGTTTCCATTGCTCTAAGTAAATTTGAAATACTATTATTATTCTGTAATTTGCTGTGATTTCTCAGCTTTTCAGTGTTTAGGAAAGTCATTATTTGTTTCTATGTGGTGCTTCCTGTTTTGTACTCAGTTTGGCTATATATATATGCATGTTGGCATGTCAATGCCAATGAATAATTGAAGCCACATTTCAGCTATGTGAGGCCACATGTTTCCAGAACTGTTTTCCTGGAACCTTACTTTTTCCTGTCTATTTTACAGTATTTCCACTGTGAGTTAAGATTATAACCTAAAGATCTGCACCCATAACTTTTGAGTAAATCCACACTGATACATATAAAGATTAAATGAAATAATTTCTACCTGAGAGGTCTCACAGAATTGTAATGATCCACAGATTTTCAATAGTTATGACCTGCGCCCTACTCCTGGATGTTGTGGATGTTTGCGTTTCAGAAATTAAATATCCTAAAGTGGTATTATAGCATTACCCTTTTATATCTTTACAATGGCATGGAGGAGGGTTCAAATCCAATTCTGCATGCACAAACCTTGAATGTGGAAGTTGTCAATTCTTTTCATCTATTTAATTTATGTTTCCACAGAGGATTTTGCTAAGAAGTGTATTGAATGTAAACCATGTGCTATTCTACATGACATTGCATTTGCAGAACTAAATAAATATTATAATATAAATATTTCATACAATTTAAAGTTTTCAAAACTTTAAATTGTACTGGGAGATAACTGAGACAAAATAATAGAATTGGTTTGCTCCGGGTGAAACTCACCCGATGTAGCGGCATTATCATGTTTATGCAATCGAATTCAGAAACTATCAGTTTTGACAAAGTCATTTCTCATCCAGGTTTTTTTTTTTTCTTTTTCTTGACAGTTCAAGAAAACCAGAAGATCCTGATGAAATGTCCACTTGCCAGACAGTCTGTTGTGCAGCTGTTAACATCAGACCACGCTGAAGTTGTGAAGGAATGCCTGGAATTACTGAGTTTGTACTCAAACACTTTGTATGGCAGACGTTTGGCCATCGACAACCTAGACCTGCACATGTAAGACTTTTATTCTCGTTATCAGTTGACACCTCTTGCCACGGTATTTGTTGTATACAAAACAAAGATGCAGTGCAGGGCCAGTTCAGACGTCTGTGAAAGGAAATTAAGGTTCGCCTTGGGCTACATGTTCACCATTACCAGCTTTTGTACTGGACACTTCCTACCCTTCCAAGAAGTTTTCTGTTGTTTCTCTAATAAAAGTGCTCGATCGTTTATTGGTTTTTCATTGTATGCACTTTGCCATCTAATCTGATTTTCAAAGAAGGAGGAATAATTAGTAGAACTTTTATTTAAATTCACAATCATTAAAACTACCTGCAAATTCCCTTTACAATAATTATGGAGAACTGCATATCAGATAGATATTATTTGGTATGATCCCCTGTTTCTTTGTCTCTTTAAAGGTTAGTGAGAAACCTCATGAGGTGCATCTCTGAACCAAAGCAGCAGCAGGGGATCACAGCAGTCTGTATTCTGGAAACCTTTGCTGCGGAAGATGGGTAATAATGCTACACATCTCATCAGATGTCTCTGGCTTAATTCTCACACTGACAATGTAATCACAGATATTTAGAAAAAGAAGAGTCAACTGTTTTTCTGCACAAACTATATCCTTGTACTGCATTTTAAAATTGTTTCTCAGTAAGAAGCAGTCCTTAAAGGAACACAGTGTGTGGCATTTTTAATAAATCAAGTGCCATCTAAGTGTTGATGTCACATAAAGACAGAAGCCATTCTCAAGTTGTTTCTCTCTCTGGGATCTGCTGGAAACAGACATGAAAGGACATCTCAGGCTCTCAAACACAGCAGGAAATAAGTCGAGCTGTCACGCCTTAAAATGGGTGGATCAATTTTCTTTCTCTGTAGCTCAGAGAGGGTTTTAATAAAATGTGTATCCAAAAGAAATGTCCCCTCCATTGTAGAACATGAGCTGAGTCAATGTAGGTATTTTGTCAATGTTTTTTCTTGTGTAGAAAGCTTATTGAAAAAAAAATAATACAGAACACTTTCTATTCGAATGCTGACCTTTATGCAATAGAGTTCTTATTTATGAAGATATTAACACAGGCAGTTTGTAAGGAATTAGGTTTTACAGGTACATCTCAGTAATTAGACTTGCTAAGTTCAGTAATTCAGTTCAAACAGCGAAAGACACTAATTATTGTAGATTCAGTACAAACAGAGTAATATATTATTAAAAACTGTCTAAATATTAGGCTACCATAAAATACCAATAGAAAAATGTGCTGTTATGGCCTTGATGATGGCTTTCAAAATCATAGAGAAGACTTCACAATGACGAATACAGCCATTGTCAGAAAAAGATAATTGCTAGAAATGTCCTTGTTTCCTTGCAGATTTCGGTTGAAGCTAAGAAATATGTCGACAGATTCTGTTGTTGTTCCACTCAAGACAATACTGGTAAGATGTTGCAGTCTTAAATTTCATTTTATATATTGTTATCTGAGTAAAAATGAAATGGGATTACCTAATTCTTTTACAGGGAAGTATCAGCAAGTCTAATCAACAGGTCCTTGCATTACTCATATCAGCCATCGGCTTTCTGGCAAAAGATGAAGTAATTCGTCAAAACCTCGCTCATCAGCGAAAATGTTGGGAAGCCTTCCTCACTGCTATTGTAAGCACACAGCTGCAGTCTGTTAACAATGTTTGGAGAAGTGTAAATTGCTATTGACTGTGTTAGATTTAGATCCTTAAGAGAATCTAACACATCAGCAAAGTGTTGATGTGAGTGTTTTTGAAGTTATTTTAGGTTATGCTTTGCTTCTCTGCAGAAGCAGTGTGGTTCATCTGAATACAACGACATTATTCACCTTATACTAGGCTTGATTATCAACCTATCAACAGTCACTTCCTTGACTATACAGGTAAGACAGTTAACTTGAGAGATGTTTATTTGAGAAACAATGTTGTCATAACTTAGTCAGGAGCCTGAAGGACTTTGTTAAGTAAATCTAAGTAAATCATTTAGAAAGTTGAAGCTACTTCCAAGAGTTGAAAATACTTCTGTAATTTATCTAATTACATCCAGGCTATCTCAAAATCAGAGTACAACTAATCAAAACCCAACAAATATTTAGTCCTTTAAACCAGCTCTGTCTTTCACCTGAGTGAAAATAAACCTCTAAAAAGAAATTTTACAGCATCACATTCAGCTGTCCAATTCGTATACCTTAACACATAACTGAAATTGACTCTTAAATCAGAGACCGTGCTGTGTATATAATGTGTAATGTGTGACTTCAGTCATTTAAAGGAGTGTGTGAAAATGAATTTGTCCTCTTTTAAAGGCGCATGCTGTTTCTCTCTGTGACTGCTGTCTCGACTTGCTGGAAAACTCTGACGAAGGAATAGTAACTGTAAGAAAAAATTACATAGGCATCTTTCCCAAAATTGTGTTTTCTCGGACTAACATGATAATACAACATATAACTTGAATACATGTGAAAAATAAAAATTAGGTTAGGTGAATGTGTCCAAGTAACAGATGCAAGTTTTAGTTGTGCTTGAGGTGTGATTCTAGAGGAAGCACCTCTTTTCTGATTGGTGCCTCTCAGCCAGTGATGGCATTTCTGTACAATAACATTGGTGTTCAAGCACCTTATAATTAAAGATGAGTTAGTGGTTCCTGGGTTGTTCTTCAAAATGCTAACAAATTTCTATTCATCAGTGTCAAATTAGTAATACACTGATAGAGTTGGGTAGTTATCTCAAACACACACACTGTAACGACTGTATGTTACAACTTGAAACAGAAACAGATTATCTACTCAGCCACATATTGTAAGAACTGTTTTTGAAACAGGTAAAGCAGGTTAACATTGACTTTCTTCAAAAGTTTGGTCGGTGTCAGGAAAGCATCATTCTGACAATACTGGTCAAATATTCAGGCAGAATGATGGCAGTCACTTCTGCAACTTCTCAAGTTACATTTGACCAAATATTAGTGGGGGTCAATGTAGAAATGTACACCCCGTCATCTATATGTTCAAACTGTATGGATGACAAAAAATATCAAAATAATGAAAATGTGGCTTTGATAGAAAATTGTAAATGCCCATATTCAAGAACGGCTGAAATGCATATTTAAAATCCTAATTTAATAACATTCCTTCCTAAATTCTGTATTTAAGCCTCTGACTGGACGTGGGATTTTATTTTAAAGTACCTACTTCTGTAAATTCACCTTCATTCAGGTAACCCATGTGTCTCAGTTTTGGTGTTCATTCATTACAGGAATGTTATTTTTTTATTAAAGGCTTATTGTCTGACATTACTGCATATAGCACTTTTTCAGTCAACCATACAACTCCAGAGCAATATTCATCCAATGACACCCATTCATTTGTCAAAATGGAGACTGGTAGGCAACTTGTGGCTAAGTGCCTTGCCCAAGGGAATTTCAACGGGTGACAGATGTGAAGCTGGATTCCATCCTACAACTTTACATTTGCAAGATGGCTATTCTTTGTACAACCTTTAATCTGCAACCTGAAGATGGTAAATTGGGGTGATGATTAGCTGGATTTAATTTTTGTGTAGATCAGAGATAGAAAGTTTTCTCAAATATTTTTTCTCCTGTGGTCCTGTTAAACAATCTGACCTGCCCTCCCCCTTTGACAAAAGTGTTACTTTAGCTCTTGTAGAGTAATGAGAACGAATTAAAGATATCCTACATATTTTTTTACACCATTATTTTTTTCCCTCTGTTGGAGCAGCTCTTTATTTACCTTCTTTTCTCTTTGATTCCCATGAAGGTTTATCATGAAAGCACAGCAGAGCTGTTTTCCCCCTGTCTGCTACATTAAGGAGATAACTTTGATGAGAAGAATCTAAAAAGCGTGTGTGTATGCATGAGATAAGAAGTGTCAAAAAATATGGTGTCACTGTAACGGATCTGAACACAACTCAAAGTGCTTTAAAAAAAGCATTAACACTACTCTAACCCTGCAAAACTAGTTGATTACATATCTTCCTACTGTCATAATAATAAGGATTACTTTAACAGGTTACAGTTGATAAACATGAGGTAACTTTGTCACGTCACTGTGATACCTCATCTTTCTCATAAGAAAGATGTTTTCTTTTGTATAATAAATCAAAGCTTTTGCAAAAGTAATTATGGTAGAAGGATTTAGAGGCTTTTTTGTTGTTTTGCACCACATTGTTTTTATTAAGTCATCAGTATTGAGAATGTACTTTGTCTTAACAGTTCAACTAACAGAACTGTCTTAGTCTCTGTTTCCGAAACAAGTCTCGGAAACAGAGACTTGTTTAAGCCTCTGTTTCCGAGAATAAAGTACATTTTCACTAAAATAACCAATTTGAAATGAAAAATGTAAGACATTTTATTCGTTAAGGAGTCGGGATAAAATGCATGCAGCGGTTTTAGAGTGAAAATTTTTTATTGGACAGGTTTATTTGCATGATACACTGCATTACACATATGGCTCCAAAATAAAAGTTGATGCTACACTTTCACTGTATCGTGCAAATGCACTCTTCAAGCCTTTTGCATATTTTCTCATTTAACAACATAGTGACTAGTTGACACCTTTTTAATAGGCGGAGAGTAATATCACAAGTTTGAGGACACCAGTAATAAGACGAGACTTATTAGTTTACCGTGTCCTCATGGTTAAATTTCTTTCAACACTTAATCAACTATGTTTTTCTGTTAAGGTTATAAAAAATACATTTCTTTCATTTCTACAGCAAAGTCCTCATGCGACTGCTCACTAATAACACAGCATCTGAGGTCTTTACAGAACAGCTTTCTTAATATTGAGGTTGAATTGCATTGAGGTGACTTGTTTAGAGGAATTGGTTTGGTTTTGAAGTATCCAAGTGAAGTGATCTGTATTAATGCACTGTAAATTCAGATTTTCTATGTAAATAAAAATATGTCAAAACTGTGTAATATGTTCTTACACTAAGCGCTGCTCTATTTTTGGCCTATTACAACAGGTCTCAATTAAATATATTGAAGCTAGCTGCTTCACCCTGGGGTTATGGTCTTGGTTGGTCTTATTTCCCATTCCCTTTTCTATCGCCTTTATTTTTGCTTTGCTTTGCTTTTCCTTTCTCTTTCTTCATCTTCTAGAAGTTTCTTTTCTAATATCAACACTCTTTACTCTCCAGAGAGCCATGGGTGTGTTGAGCGCTGTCCTCCCTCAGTCCTCTGATGCTGTTCAGCATGCTGTTCGAAGGAAAGTCATTCACACCATATGCTGGATGCTGAAGGTATTTGACTGTATAGACAGTTAAGTCTGTTTTTTCATTACTTGAAATAGCTTAATAAGGTTTTCAAATCTTGAGATAACACATTTTTAACACACACTTAGACACATATTCTAGAAATCTGTGGAGCTTTCAATAAAAGTTGTACCAGCATAACAAAGACGCAGCTGACTTAAAGAAAATGAACTTCACTTCAGACTTTCACAAAGAAAAATCTGATAACAAAATGTACATCATTTTCTATGTTGCTTACATTTTGTTTACTGATGTACTAGCAGACAGCAGGGGTTTAACATTAGAGCGGAAAATAGTGCCTAGTTCAGGGATCAACAAGTCCAGTACTTGAGAGCCGTTATTATGCAACTTCCCTTTGCTACACACCTGCATCAGTGACGCAGTTGATACGCTACTTATACTTAAAAACTCGAGTAGAGAAGAGAGAAAATCAAAAGTGTCCAAAATTCTTCCTGAAAACTTTAATGTAGCTCTTTAACCATTATCGAGACTAAAAGGTTGTCATGATATCAACCTAGACTGATATGATAGCAATTGATCTTGTTTGTAAACTCTGCCTATTACAGTTGTTCTATTTGGGGATGTCAAGAGGTGGCGCTCTTGCCCACTTTACTGTAACTTCCCATGTGCTCAAGAAGAAGTCGTGAGATAAGAGAAGAAGTTTGGGTGAAGGTTAAATGTGATGTTCTGCTACCTATTATGGGAAAAACAATCTAGGATCAGAAAAAGAACCTTGAATAAATAAACCAAGAAGATGGTGGAAAAGAAATGGTTTAGTCACGCTTCCCTTATTCTACTCATGAAAGAGCTGCGCACACAGAACCTGTACTCTACCTCTCTCTCCTTCCTTTGTGTTCATTTGATTGCCAAAATATGCTGAAAATTTTGCAATTTTCCCACAGAGAGCTTAGACTCTTTTTTTGTCAAGTGGTACCTAATATGAATATAACACTGAAGGTCAAATTAGAATAAAAAGACAAAAAACTAGTTAAATCAATTTACGAGAAATAGCTAAAACAATAAAATAGATTGAAAAACTGTCATCTTTAGCATTTTTTATAATAGCTGTTTGATACATGTAAGATGAATAATAATTTTACTCATTTTGTTGTTCATGACATCTGACTTTTTATCTAGAGTCAGTAGAGAAAACATCCTACTTGCTTATTCATTTTTCTGTGTGTCTTTATTTATTAAGGGAAAAGGTCAGACTGCCACCAAATTTGCCATGAAGACACTGACGGTTTGCACTGCAGTCGGCGACACAGCAAGGGAAGAGCTGGTGAAGTCTGATAAAAGTGAGGAATGATTGACATGTTAACATTAATAGGCTCTTTCATTAGTGTGAATACTGCAGTACTAAAGGGTTGACCTCTGAGACAGAACTGAGATAAACACTTGCTGATTAACGTGTCAGTTCAGTTATATAGCTGAAATCAGATTTTTACATGAAATGTATAAAAATGCACACAATCTATTCTTTTTTCTCAGTGTGGCATTTAATTAGACTAAGTGTTTCCAGTTTTAGGTTTTTTAGAATTCAAACAATAAGTTGTATTAATTAAAAAAAACAAAGCAAGAGAGATTTTTAATTCTCAAAAGTTTACATACTCTAAGATTCATATGACTTTAAACAATTTGGGAAAGCAGAGACTTGCAAGCTTCTGATTAGTTAATTCAATCATACTGAAGATAACTGGAAATGCAGCAGTAATATCATAACGTAACATCTCAAACATACTGCTGTGTTGTGTTTCATTATAGAAAAATCAAAAGAAAGCTGACCAGATATCAGAAAACATGCGGACATCCATGAGTCTAATTCACCCTTGGGTAAAATTTCTAGATGCTTGAAGCTTCCAAATTTTAACACACACACGAAAAACATGGAAAAATGTCCAGCCATTGTAAGGTTAAATAAGAAGAAAGGTTCTGTGACCCAGAGATTGTTTGTTTGTGCATAACATGTGTATTACATTCAGAACAACAACAAAAACTTGTGAAGAAGCTGGCAGATGGTAAGACAGAAACGAATAATGTGCAAATATATTGAAGGAAAATTTGAAGACATCCGCCTATAAACTGAAGCTTGGGTTAGGAAAGATCTTTCAAATGAAATATTAACCAAATGAATTAGTTATGTTCTCATGATTGGGATAAAATTCCAGCAAACTGTTGTGAGAAGCTTGAAAGAGTAGCTAAACATTTGACCCAAGGAAAAAATGTAAAAGCCAAGTACTGAGAAAAAGCAATACATTTTCTTTTAGTATTTAAATAAATACTAAAAGAAAAAAAAAACAACAAACATTCTAGCTCACCTAAAAAGGAACCTTTTTTTCTGATTTCCCTGCATCTGTTTATTACTGGTAGTGACTTTTATCATTGTATGTTTTCCTGATTTGGTTTCCACCTGTTATTTTGCGCAGAACTCTCCAATTTACGTCGTTTGCTGCGTTCCAACAGCGATGAGGTGATTTCAGGAAATGCAGCTTTGTGCTTGGCCCATTGCTTTGAGCTGGAAGGAGTTGCCACCCACCTGCTGGGTACTGATATTGTGCTGCTTCTACTGCGGCTCGCTGCGGGGGAGCCTAAGAAGACAGCTGTGCAGCAAAATGCAGCCATTGCTCTCAGCAAACTGTGTCGATCTGAGCCCAGGTAACACCTCCCCTCACCTCACAGATCACAAAATATGATTTATATTCTGAAAGCTAATGTTATTAAAGTTTGGAATGGTCTCAGAGTGACGATGGAGCTCTGGCTGAAGAAGCTAAACATAAAACTAATTTGTAATTTTGGGCTATTACTACTTTCTGAGTGCATGTCTCTTTAATATTCTGAATTGTCAAGACTTAACACACATCTCTTTTCATGAATAATGAGTAGGTGTGTTTGAACTGTGCATATTTTTAGACCTTGCACCTTTATTCTATTAAAACACATCTTGTAATGATTAAAATGCAGAGTAAAGATACATTAGTAGGGCTTTCTCTGGATTCCTAAGGTACATTCAGTTTATTTGTTTCACTAAATATAGTCAATCAAATAACAATTTCATCAGCGTTTTTAAAAATAAAAGTGGGTTTAAAACAAAAGGAAGATCTTTAATTACTGTGCTTACTACTACAATGCAGCTGAATTAAAATGTTCACAAAGCCAAGAGCATTAATTTCGTTTCCTTGGATGGCAACACGCCCATTCTCAAAATGTCAAAATGTTTTCTTGTGCTTTTTGAAAAAGAAAAAAACCCAAACAATTTATTACTGCTGGTTAGCACAACTGGCTGGCAGCTGTAGTTTGTTCCTCCCCTTCCAAATCCCAGCAGGCTGCTGAATAAAGAGAGGGAATGAGATCATTTAAAAATTCTGCATTAATTTTGTAATTAGTCTCCTCTGGCTTTGCTCCCTGGATTATTTCCCCATGTCTCTTGTGTCTACTGCTAAGCTTAAACCACAACCCGCCATGTCAAAATGCCACAGAGGCTTTTGCCTTGGCTTTGAAAAGATTTCTTGTTTATTTGAAGTGGAGCTCCTGCTGAGTACTTCTGAGTGGTCAGTATCTTATCTGCAGTTAGCAGGAGTCATTGTGATCTTAAGCTAGCGGGTTACCAACCTCTTACTCTAAAAAAGCAGCTCAAATGTTTTCTTATGCTTTCAAAAACAATTGAAAATGTTTAATATTAGTTATAATGCAAGAGAGAATTGTTTAAGTTGTTTTCATTTTGACTGCCATAGAGCATCTCTGCTGCTATGCAAATGTTGCTTAAATGTATTCTGATACCTATAAGAGTCTTAAAAGTTTTGTCTCTGTTGTCACCTTCTGATACTTGCAGGTGTCTTTTTCAGATAAAACTTCTCATTGCTTATGTAACGACTTTTTGGTTTGGATTTGCGGTTTTTATGTTTGACCAACAAAGTATCAACAAATTTCTGTTTCAACCGTAATCTAGATCTGTGGGTGGATTCTTAGATTATCCTGGCTATGTATACCTTCAGTTCTGGGAAATTTTTTTACACTATAAGGTAGTAAGCAATTGAAGGTGACAATTTTCTACAGGTTGCTAAATTTTGTTTTTGTTTTGTTATTACAATGTATAATCACAAAGTTGTCTGCTGAGCACTTGTCTTTTCTTCTAAATACGTAATAACCAACAGCAGATACTTACATTCATGCAGATCCAGCTGTAGTGCTCTATTATGGATAAAATAGTGTTATTTGTCTACTATGCTAAAATATCCTATGCTTAGTTTTAACAACTTAACATGAAATCAACATTAAAACCTCGTTTAGTGACCATTAAACTTTTGATTGGATTGGTAATATCAGAGGAAACACTATTTTTTGATAATAAACAGCTTTACGAGACCACTCGCCATTAGACCGACCATACAAAGTTAATCAGTATAATAATCCTGTTGCTTACGATAATCTTGGAACAAGTTTCTGATATATGACCATAGAATGATCATAAACCAGATGCTGCAAATGCAAGTAAACAGCTAGAACTGGTGGCAAATGAAGTCTTGTCTACATAGTGACACATCCCAAGTTGGCCTAGCTACAACCAATTTTGCATTCTCCTGTTGTTCCTTTTCCTCTCTAGGATTTTACCTGTCAAACACGACACACACGTTTCAGTGGGTATGCTGTTTATTACCCAACCAAGGGCAGGAGAAGAACCTGATACCATTTTGTGTTTATTTAGCTCAGTCTGGAGTGCCGTAGCAACCATCAGATGCAGACCGAGTGCAGTTTGCATACATTAACCATGTTTCGGCAACTCCCATTGGATGCTCGTCACACACAATGGCCTGCAGTAAATTCTTGGTCTAGCTAAAATCACGGTGTAGTGTTGTCTTTGGAATATCAATGCTGCCAATCCTCTAGTTTGTGTATCTGCCAAAAAGAGTTTTCATCCTTGCAATCAAAGGAAAAGGTACTGTGCATAACAATGTAGTCTCATACCTTTTTCTAACTTATTTCTCTTGTATATTGCATCAAAGGGCTTGATCTGATCTGTTTGCTGATCACACAGATAAGGTTATGCATGCTTGAATGAGTTGAATTATTGAGTTTCACCTGAATTATGTTGCAATTGGATCAACATTGTGTTTCATTACACAGTCATTAAAATCTGCACAATTTTAATTGGACAATTTGGGAAGTATAAACAGCATGAGAACAGCCACATATCATCTTCAGAAAAAGAGAGGTTCTCTTTCTAGGAGATGAATGTGTGTTAGTGAATTCTTCCAAACTTTCGGGGACGCTCGGTTATAGTTCCAAGCTGTTATAAACCCTTTTAGGAAAAAAAAGGCAACTTTAATGTCATTCTGTTATAAATGATAAAACAGGTATATATATGTTGGCTAAAAGAATTTCTTTGTTGAATCGGCAAAACTTTTAACTGGGTCAAAGTCTTTTTGTTCTGCCTCCCTGTTGCTTCTGGATCGGCCTGCCTTTGACCTCCACATGCAAGCCGTTGTCCCATTTCAGCTGAGAAAGAGTCTCTCTTCCTATTGTGTACATTTAATCAAATGTTGTGAATCATAAGGCTCAGGGACAGACTGTCAGACTTGCTTTAATGGTACAAGAGCATCGCTTGATATTTGAGAGCAGCCAACACCAAGCACAACTGTGTGTCATTCTGTAATAAATGCTCTAATCTGATTTAAGTGTTCTTACGTCAGTGTCCTTTTTGAAGGCCCTAAATGCACCTTGGGCTGATAGTCTTGGACTTTGTTGAGGATGAGTTGATTGCTATGTGGCGAAGGTCACACAAGTGTTTAAATTGAATGCCAGCACACTTGACACTCTGTCACAATATTTTCTTTAAAGGAAAAAATTTTTTTTTTTCTTCATATTTTCAGACATGTGCACAAACTTCGAGAGCTTCATGGCCTTGAGATTCTGCACTCCTGTGTGAAACTCATCAAAACAGAGCAGTAAAAATACAATCTGAAATGTTTTGATATGTAGCAAAATCTCTTGTTTTCTTGTGTTCAGTATAGAAAAGCATTTTTTTTAACTCATTCATATTTATTCGAATGAAATTGCATTGAAGATGTTTTCCTTTCATTAATGATTCTGATGTAAAGGTTTTTATTTGTGACCTAAAGAATTAAACATATAATTGATTAAGAATATCTTCATGCTTGTAATAATTCTGTCTACATTAACAAGGTCACGTCCGTTAGCAATTTAGCAATGCTCTTTGTTTTATGACATTTCTGACTAATTAGACATTTTTTGCATTTTTTTCTTTTTTATCAATGTTATGTCTTTTCATTAGGGAACAAATAAATTTATTTTGCATTTTTTGCAGAGTAACCGCTTGTTTGTTTGTTTGTTTGTTTGTTTGGAGGCTCTGTCTTAAAAAACAAAAGATGCATACAATGCCAGGCACTTGTAATCATATGTCTGCTATGACAGTACAGATCAGGTCAGACATTTACATAAATCTTGAATTTCATATTCATTTCATGCTGCATCAAATTAAACTTTCAGATTTTGGAGTGATTATATTTACATTCAAATTAAATTCTAAAAACAAGAATTGGATTCAAAAACGTGAAATCACTGTTTTATTTCCTTGACTAATTGCAGACAGATTACACACTTGCTTTACCCCATCAACAGCATTTGTGGTAATTGAATCCGAACGTTTGATTACAGTTGTTTAGAAAATGTAGAGAAAATTTAAATCGGCGGGCTATCTGGCAAGGCCATGTATAGGTTATACATTTTAAATCAGGGTCTTTCCTGAAGCCCAATGCCATTTGGCTTTATCTTTTCTAAAGTCATTTTAACTCTGTTTGGATTTTTCATACTGTTGGACTCCCACTGGGGATGATGATGTACAGCTGACTTGACTGTTGATCAGTCACTGAAATGCCACACATGGCAATAATTTTTAAAATAAACTTTTGTTATAGTTCTTAACCATTTACTTTTGATTAATATTTTCTGAATTCATTGACACTGTAGATCACATGTAACTGAAAAAAAAAAAAAGCTACAGAGAAATGTGATCTTTGTGATAATGACGTTCACAGGACAGCCACCTTGCAAGTGACGACACTATCAGGGTCCGTGCGGATATATCTGCAAACAGCTGAAACCCTGTGCTACGCAGCATAAAGGACCACCAAGAGCTTTTACTCACTTGGGTTTAAGGTGACTTCTAAAAGACAAAAACCGAAATGTGGAAGTTTATCTCCCTTCCACTTGCTGTTTTGTTGCTTACAGGTATGTAATAATTTTGGTATTAATTTGAGGTGAAAATAGGATAAAATGACTTTTGTTTTCAAATTAATTTTTTTTACCTTTTGTTAAATAGTAAGTAGGTTGGTGTTGCAGGTTTGTTGAATGGTTGTTGATTGTTTTGTTTGGCAGATCTAGTTTTTAGGTTAAAAGTTGACCTATAGTTTATTATTTTCACTTTAAAAATGGCAATATAAAGTTACTCAGAAACTATCACACTGTAACTTTGTAAACATCAGGAACAGAAAAAAATGTCAACAGATCAAGGTTATAATTTCTGCATTTATGTATTAATGTAGAGATTGACTTTCATCTAATTTACAGCGTAATGTGTAACAACAAAATGTAATGTAATCACAAAAGTTTTAGCTCTACAATTAAAAGATAAATCACCAGACGTTTAATAATCAGCTAATCAGTCACACATCATCTAGTATCTGCCATCAGTTCACTAAATTAATTTCAGTCACAGCAGGATTTGAGTGATTTAATATGTCGTCAAGGCCCTTAAATGTAAACCAATAAAATATAACATGTCAAATACTAACATGTTACAATTAAATGACATAATTAAATATGTCATTTTAAGAAAATTATTATATTCATGTTTCACAGTGTTTTCTTTCATCTTATTGAAAATGACTTTATCTACAGAAACAATGAGCATTGTGATTTTTTTTTTTTTAATTTACAGCTCCATTGCATGGCGGTCGTAAGAACCATTAAATTCATGTGCTCAGTGATTAAAAATGAATAAAGTGCAAGTGATTGCCACTGGCAATTTGTATGATTAAACGTAGTAAATCAACGCTGAAGATATTCCCCTCTGCTACCCATGTTTGTATGTAGCTCACCTATTTTGATAACATATTTCATAATATGTTTTTGCCTGCCTCAGCTCTTTCTTTTCTTTGTGTTTCATTTTTATGTGGTGCTACTATTACTACTACGAGTAGTAAAATAAAAAACCTCTTTGAGGATAAAATTTGATTGACATGTTTTGTTATTTTTTAGTAGTTGGGGGAGACCGAGAAGATTTCCAAAGTTACCTCCCAGAACAAACAAAAGGCACTGCTGTCACAAACTATAGGCTTTTGGAAAAAACAATCACAATTGTTCGTGGCGCAGTACCTTCACAGACGACACACCGAGGCACTGAGGAGGAGCTGACTCCCGAGTTTCCAAAAGCAAACATGTTGGACACAAAACTAAAGCCAACTAATGAGGGGATGCCAACCACATCGTTAGCTACTACTTTACAAAGCATTGGAAATATTCTCTCCAGTAATGTGCAAAACTCTCTAAAATCATCAACAGCTTTTCATTCAGAATCAAAAGTCCCACTGAAGTCTGACTATGCAAAGATTGTTTCGTCTTCCACACAAGCTGCATTGGAGTTGAATGATACCTTTGAGCCACATGTCCATTTGTCTGCCAAGGCAGTCAAAGCCCCTCCTCGGTTTTCTGTGCCGCATGCAATCGGGATCCACAGAAATGCCAACTCTGTTATTCCCACATCTGCTGATACAGGACTTTTACTTCCGATCCCATCTGCATCTCGTCCTCATGTAATTGATAACCTGACGGAGCTGTTTAATGACAGTGATGATTTACGACCTCAGGAGAAGAGCATAACAAACCTAGGAGAAAATGTGGATCTGTCTAGTACAAAGCAATTCATCCTCCAGGCTGATCCAACAAAATATTCAATGAAAGGAAATGATGTGACAGACTTGTGTTTGACCTGTCTGAAAGATAGAAAAGTAATGTCCAGTGAGAAATTTGCAGCCAGCCCTACTGCTTCACCTCATATTTCTTTAGGTTCTCTTAGTTTAACTTCATTAAACAGTTTCCATTCTTCTCCCACTGGGGAAAGCAAAGAGGCCAAAGAGAGCAACAATTTCAAGAATGCAATAAATTACAACTACACATCTCTTCCTTTTACCCATAATAAGACTGAGAGAAAAACTGTTTCTTTTTTCTCTCACATTGCTGCTGAACTGTCATCTAAAAAACACAAATTCACAACACTACCACAAAGTCGTACCTATCCCAGGAAAACTTTTGTCACAGCAAGTCCAAAGTTAACATCCATAGCGCAATATCCCTCATCAAAGCCTTCTTACACCGGCGAGAAACCAGTAAAACATGGACACCAAAAGATATTTAACAAAAATGTCTCCATATGGGAGCCTCAGTCAAATCCAATGCCTTTCACTCAGAGCAAGGAAAAGGCTTCCCACAGTCTCTCAACAAGCTTGAAAAATCAGGACATCAGCACTGGGCCAGTGAGCAATGTGCCTTTCATTGCTCCCCTCAGCAGTTTTAACAGTCCTCTCCCAAAAGGTCATGCTCATGGCACTGCTTCATATCCTTCAAGAATGAACTCGATTGAAGCTCTTGCTGCAATAACACCTTTCACCCGTCGCAGGCCAACTGTTTCCACAGTCAAAAATCTCAAGTCTTGTTTTCTGACAGGAAAAGCTGGGCCTTTCATCTCTGTATCAAATAGCCAAACAAAACCTAAACCTACATCTCAGACCAAACAGATGATATTGACTTTGTTACCGAAGGATTTAACAATTAGGCTTGCACCTGTCACTCATAAACGGTCTCCTGTTAATCTCCAAACAGTAAGTACGACAGCTATGGCCAGAGTACAAACTTCAACTTTTGCTACAAGAAAAGTTAGGCTGAAGGTCTTTGACTTTCAAATCTCTCAGTCGGCATTAACGGGACCAAAAAGTATGTCTTTCAATAAGAAACAGAAAGAAGCCCAATCCAAAATCACTGAGGGGAGGGATTCTGAAGGCAACAGGCATGATAGCAAATTAATAGACTTACACAACATTCACAGTATGACGCTTGGAGATGAACAGGAAAGAGTTTTGAGTGTAGTTACTGAAAACAAGGACAAAGACACTCTTCAGTCCAACAGGAGAGAAATTACAAAAATGTTTCTCAAAGAGGATGGAATCCTGGAAAACAAAAGGGAGGAATTATTAAGATTAGATGATCCTGAAATTGAAAAACGAGCAGCAGAGATAAACCAAAGCACATACAGACAGGCTGGAGAAATGAAAGAGCTCATCACCAAGACAAGCAGAGAAGAGCATGTACTTCTGAGACATGACAAAAATACACAACATGGTGAAGTGAAGGATGAGAGAGACGCCAAAAGAGAAGGTGTGACTAAAATAAATATGCAGAATTCAACCCTGGATACTGCTGGAAACCAGAGACAGTTTTTGGAGGGAAAAAGAGCAAAGGCTGGAAGTGGGGAGGACAGAAAATTTAACAAGGATATTGGGAAGGAGGACGTGACAAATGGTTCCTCTGAACCAGCAACAAATTGGAAAGAATTTAACGGAGACAAAGAGCGCATTGTTGAAAAACTGTCTTCCTGTCATGGTTTGATTAAAGAGTTGGACGGCTCTGAGCACAAGGGTATTCATCTGGGTGAAAATGCTTCACAAATAAGAGACCTAACAAATACGTCTTTTTCTTTTGAGGTGACAGGCAATCGCCAGCTGCCACACCCATCTGTAATATCCCAGGCACCAGATCTAAGGGAGGAGGAGCTTCCAAAAGACGACTTGATGTTACCACTGAAGGAAACAAGTTCTCAAGAGTTTGAAGTTACATTTCCTGCTGCTGCCGTGTCAAAAATGTCTGGATTTATTTCTATGTTTACGCCACTTATTTCCCCAAGCAGGAGGGCTGCTAACACAGCTAAACTGCCTTCACTCACAACCCGATTTCAGAGAGCCCAGTCCCACTTTACCGTGAGCAGTACTCTCAATGTATCAATTATTCAGAGCAACACAGATCATACGCATAAATTGAACTATTCTGTTCTGAAGGCCGAACCAGTTTTACATACAGCGAATGAGCAAGGGCATGCAGAATATGCTACGCCATCCATACACCGGCAGATGTATGATGATTCATCTACAAAGACACCCACAGTCACAGTCTTGTCATTTAAACCCCGCATCTCTGTGGACCCATTTCAGCCTCACCGAGGGCAGTCTGCTACTCAGAGGAGTCACTCCTCCTCCTCATGCCCTGACATAACTCCAGGCCAGACATGTCTCTCCAGGGAGTCAGAGCAGGCATCGCATCCAGACACTTTACATACTCCCACTGTGGAAAACAAGCAAAGATTTCCACAGGCACGGACGTCGTCAGTGATCCCTGCAGCAGGAATCAATCGTTTTTCTCCCGAAAGCGTGTCACCGATGATGAAACTGAGGACGTTGAGTGGTGACAGGTTGACTGTAACCTACAGATTGCAGAAGCTAACTAGATCACAGCAGGCCCACTTTGTCCCTGGACCCAACAGCAGAGAGTCCTTGTTAGCAGCCGCTGGTGAGACAAGTCAAAGAAAAAAGAAAGGGGGTGTTATGTTTATGATGACATCTTTTGTGAAACGTTCAGATAGAGTCGCAGGTGATCAACATACGACTGTCAGGAGTAAACATGTTGCTAATAACACTGATGAATTCAACTCCACTTCCCTTCAGACTAAGAATGAGACTAAACAAATTGACCTTTCTACTGCTGGTGGCAAAGATGAAGCAAACAATATAATTATGACTGCGAAGCATCATCATCGCTTTGAGTTAGAAAAAGCCATGCCTTCCACTGTAATGGCTACAAATGGGGAATTTGGGCGCGACACAAATTATGCTGACACGATTGATCGAGTTGGCACCGCCACGATTTTCCAGACAGATAATCTTCCCGAAAGGCCTAAAATACAATCTGATGATGAGCCTAACTCATTGTTTGATATTGAGCATCGCTTGGCAAAGACAAATGTAAGGCACGACAGCCAGTCGCTGTCACAGCAGAGTGAGAGTAACAACTCAGACCTGATTACAAATATGAATTCAAGCACTGACCGTGCAATCCACAAAATTACACACCAGACTTTTGACCAAGCAAGACACATTATTTCTCAATTTCAGATAAACGCAAATAAAACCGCTGACTTTGTCTCTCTGACAGAGACTCCCGCTGAGTTCAGAGGTTTTAAATCTCTGCTGGCCACGAGTTGGACTCTGCCAGACAGTAAGAAGTTAACTCAGAATGCAGCTGAGCACAGATCGCAGCCCAGCGCTCATACCAATCCTTTGACTCAGAGAGAGCTTCCCATAACTCACACTTCTGACAAGCTCACCCCCGCTGTTTTGAGAATAAAAACAATGGAAACACATAGTGTGCAGGAGCAGCCAGAGGAGGAGATTCTTGTACGAGCTGCTGAACAAGGCCAGCATGCCCTGCTTTCTATGACTGCATTATCACACGTTATTAATATGGCAGAGTCTGGCTTTTCAGAGATGGCCCACAGAGCCAAAGAGTCATATGTCCAGACACCTGCAGCTTCTGAACAAATGAGCTATTTATCACTTAAAGGGATTAAATCAGTTCCTCTACCTGTGAATATTAATGGAGAGCACTCACAGGATTGGGTAGAAAAACATAAGAACCACACATTGCCTAAAAGAACTTCAATAAGCCAAGCAGTCTTTGGACATGTGACAGATTTTGTACCTCTTGCAGAGATCCCACCCACAGAGTTTGTTAATAAAATCAGTTGTAGCAGTATTGGCTGTACAAAGTCTGATGAAACTACTGGGGCAGTCGCGATTGATCCTACAAAGGAAATGTTCAAAACTCGATTCCCAGAAAAAAATAATTTCCTGGCCCAAAATTCTAATAAAACAAAGTCCGGAAGTAACTGGAGCTTTCATCGCTCATTACCTGGAAAATCTGCACCCCAGGCTGTCGAGCTCAAAGTGTTGCATTTATCAGTCACAAGTAAATGGGAACAGGACCACACCAGTGATGACACGGTGTCAACAAAGGTCAAAAGTACATCAGATGAAACTGTTCATTTGGAAAGAAAAGACACACCTCAGTGGACTCGGTTTGTGACGAAAACAACACAAAGACGCTTTCAGAACACCTTTGGAGTTGTTGTAACAGAGGGCACACTGTCTGAGTCTGGAGCAGCTGCTGTGGAAACCACAATAAAGTCCACTGAGAAGACGCTGCCTGTTGAAGGAAACACCAAAACACAATTAGACAGAAGAGCAGGCAGAGCCAGGATGCTGGCAGAACAAAATGTCAGTAGGTCACCGCGTGCCCATGCTAAGGACGAGACGGCAAGCCCGGAGTCTGGGAGCAGGCTGTTAGTGTCAGAGCCTCAGACTAAATCAGAGCTCCCAAGACTGAACCAAAGGAGAAGGACATCATCTGATCAGTATGTCTCTGGGTAATGTTGCTACATCTTCTATCATTTCTATTATTAACCTGGTAACAGATTAAAGAAAGGTAGAGGGGCATTTTACATTAAGTATGCCAGATATTCTAACACAGTCCACTGATTCATTGCATTTCATTTACAGTATGGTCCAATTACAGTATGGTCCAAAAATTGACTTATTATAGTAATTTCAAAAGCAAGGTGTGAATTAAAATGTACACAGTAACACATTTTCCATGTTCATCTTCATTTTGATCATTAATAATTGCTAATTTAAAAATGTTTCTCACATAGCTCAAATATAAAATTGAACTAATTTTTTTTACAAAAAAAAAAAGACTTATCAAAATGTATTTTTGATGCACTGTACAGCAGTTGCACAATTATGAACAGCAATCCTATGATCTTTAGAGCAGTTTTTGGTACTTTTTGCATTTTTGGTCAGGACTAAATTTTGCTTGAAATTACGATCAACATGTCCACTAAGTTTGTCAGCAGAGGGAATCATGAAGTGATTTAAAAATGTGCTTTTAGACAGCTGTGGACCAACGTCAGCAGATGGCATGGCGTCCCATCACTGAATGAGGAAACTTCACTGCAACTTTTCTTCATCTCCATTATTTCTCCATAGTCTGAGACTTTACTTTCCAAATCCAATGCAACATTTACTTTTACTTGACATGAGGACAGCTAGGACGATTTTGCGGTTGTCTTTTATTCAGAAGAAAGTTGGAGTCCATGTTGCAGCTAGCTCTGTAGCTAGCAGACACTAGTTATAGAGCTAGCAGAGCTAGTGTCAATCTGCAGATTGTGAATCGTTCCAAACTAGTTAGTTCTGTGTCACAATAGTTTTTAAGGTTATTGTGGTGCCTTTTCATCTTTTTATGTCATGATTTTACCTACTACTAAACCTTCAGTGAATGTGCCTGGATACAAAGGTTCATTAGCTATGGGCTTGTTTTGTGGTTTACCGTACTTGTGGAGGGAGTCAGTGAGTCAGGAGAAGCAAGCAAGCAATCTTCTCCATGATGTGGCTATAACACAATATTCCTGCATTTAAAAACATTCTGGATTTTCTTTTAACTTTAAGCCCAAATTACTAAGCTTAAAAGAAATAAGTCGTTGATATATATTAGTCTGGTGTCATGAGTTTATCAAAATTTATAATATTTAAGTTGAAAATTGAACTACTCAATTAAACAATTTTTTTAGTTACTTAATAAGTATTTTGGCATTGAACCTTTACTTGAAAATACAAAACTTGGCTGTAGTTTTGTTTAATTCTTTTTATTTTTTGATAATTTTATCAAACCGCTACCAAATTCAGCAGGTGGAAAATTCTACCGTTATTGCATCAAATATCTCTGAATACAGACACAGGTCCATTACAGATGTTTTCATTTCCTCTGTGAGCACAGGAAAGTACTAAATAAATAAAATAAAAATAAAACAGCTCTCTGTGGATCCTCCCTGGGTTTACCTTGAGGGGTTGAAATATTTGAACTTTTGAAATGGATTTTGGTCAGACTGCACTGAGAGCTTGGTAAACATTTGGAACAGAGCTGAGCTGTTGACTATTCTATAAATTACTATCATAAATCATTTTAACCACTGAATGCAACAAGGTGACAAAGTAAATGCATTTATCTTAGATGTTCCTACTCCTCTCTCAACCGTACAGTGACTACCTGATACAACCAAATGCAAATAATAAATAAAATCTCTTAACAGGGAATTACAAATTAAATCCTGATGCAAAACGCCATAGATAATCTTATATGGATTCTGCATTTAGTTTTTACTGATTTCGGCATCAGTTGTTTTCGTTTGTTTATTTAGCAGCAACTCTTTTGTTTTGTCTGAAACAAACTTCCTGCTGATATAATCCTAATGACAATGCATTATCCACCTTTTATTTATTCTCTGCTCACTTACTCTTTTATCTTCTGGTACATCTCTCAAGGGCAAATGCAAGAATGCAGTCAATAAGACAGGTAGTTTCTGTGTTGAAATAACTGGCATGCCGCAGGAAACTCTGCTGGAGCTTCACAACAAACGTTATATGAGAGAGTAGGAACCTTGCTGTGAAATTGTGTACATCAAAGTATTTCAGCATCTGCCATGTACTACTGCATCTCAAAAAATTTGAACACTGCATAAAAGTGTAGTAATTCTTGCCATTCATCTGAGAAATCTAAACGTCATTTTTATAGGGATTCATTGGACATTATGACATTTTGTTCTTATTTCTCATGAGTAGTTGTTGTCTGTCTGGTTATTGTTTAATTATGATGATGAAGAAAAAACAACTGCTAAATATTACTCGTGTTAGCATGTTAGCTTAATGATATCGCCATTTGGGCTAAAGTACCAAAGTCTGTTGTTTATGAAGAAGGCTGCCAGCAGGCTGTTGGTCGAGTTTCTTTCTGCAAAGAGGCTTTTTGGTGGTTACAGCAGCAACAAAGACACCAAATTTTTAATTCATACACTTCAAGATTACCATTAGTCCTGTAAGGGTGTTTATGGTGGAAAAAGGTGAGAATAAATGAAATTATTTATGAAATTTTACATACATATCATTTAAAATAGACAATAAATCCCATTACAAATCACAAACATTAATGAAATATTGATCCACTGCTAGTGTGACAGAAATTTCAGATGACATCTGTGGCAGTGGAAACTACACCGCAGAAATGAGGCTGAAGATGGGAAGAAGTGTGGAGCCTGGTGATGTGGTGCCAGCCCGGGGGAACCTCAGAGTGATTATCAATCTGAAGACAAACAACAGTCAGATACACCTTGGCGTCACCGCCTGTTGCCTGTCACCAACACGTCAGCTGGACTTGAACAACTCTACCTGCTGCCTTTTTTTCAGGTTAACTGGAATGAGTCAAAAATGGTGGATGAAAAGATTTTGTGTTGGGTTTTTCTGTGAGCTGCAAAAGTTCATTGAAAGTAAAGGTAAACTGGGACATTTTAGGCAAAAATTGCATATAATGAACTAAATATCGATGGTTATTAGAACATGACAAATTTTGCTTTTTCCCAAAAGAAGTGATATCTCATGAAGGTAAATCACTTCAGAGAACATCAACAACATATTTTAATAGCTAAATATTTTTAGTAAACATGAGCAGCTTGATGTTGTCTCGTGCCAACATAGAAAAAGAGATAGAAATGTATTGCTATCCTGGAGACTCGGACACATTGCTGTTTAAATGCACAAACTAGTATGTCAAAGCGCCAATAAACAAAATGTTCATATTTGTTTAAACAAGAATACAACAGCTTTACAAAATGTTCTCTCTGGAAAAGTAATTTTGATCGTTCATTTTAGTGTTACTCTTCAGTACTGATTAAGCCACACCCCTAGATTGTAAGAAATCCAACTCAAGTATAAGATTTGATAACGTTTTCCATTATTACTATCAGTATCCTTACTAAATGTGATGATAAATGTCAAAGCATTATAACTCTAACGCTGACCTTTGCTTGACATGATTTGTTTGCTATTAAGCTTTCACTTCTCACCAATATTAAATATTGATCATTTTTCGGACTCTGTTGCCGCCTTCATGTCTGCTAATCAGTGCGGCTTTGACTTCTGGAGACGGCAGAGCCTCCAGTTTGATTTCAAGAGAAACGTCTCAACCAAGTTTATAAAATCCATTTGTGCTTGTCTCTCAGGCCAGGAGCGGAGCCGCCGGGGATCACGCTGCTGCCCAGCGCCTTGTCAACCAGTGCCAGCTTCACCATCAGTCTCTTCCAAATGATTAATTACTCAGTGGTGTACCTACACTGTGATCTCAGTGTCTGCCTGAGGAACCATTCTGACTGTGAAAGGGTAAGAGTGTAGTGGGTTCACAGAGCACTGCGGTGCAATGAATGTAGGGGAATGAAAGAATGAGCTGAGAGTGATTTAAATGTAACGGGCTAAAGTGTGACGCTATGAAGCGTGGAAATGACAGATGGAGAATGAACTGGCTTTGGGGAATAAATAAGAAAGAGAGAAAGGAGGGGGGGACAAAGGTGGGTTGATATGTGCTAAAATATGCAAAGTTGAATTGCTTTTTGTGAATCAAAAATGAAATTAAATATGTAGTTAGTTTAAAAAAAAAAATCTTGTCATAGCAATTCTCTGGAAGCTGATTTTCAAAACGTTTAGCAGAGTCTAATGTTAACGTTCTGTCTGACAGCCAAGGACTCAGTTTAAAACATGACATTAGGATGAAAGAGAGCTTTGCAAAGTAACAGAAACACTTTTTTTATGAGTAGCAAAAGGATGCGGATGCTTTGATACCAACTTCTATAACTCAGTGTTGCAGTGACTCGTCTGATTTAATAGAAAACTGTGAATCATCTGACAAGCACGTCTTTAAGGCTAAATGTGAAGCCGGGTGAAAAACTCTGGAGACTCATTCAGAGGTCTATTTTTAAAGAGCACTTCTAAAGATCTCAGAACAGCCAAGTCTTGAATACTGCTATGGTCTCAATGTGAATTTGATGGTTAGTTATTTATTTTTCTGGTTTGAATGGCCGTTTAAATCACTTTCACTCTTTTTCACATTTAGACATTCTTAAAAATACACACAAAATTTCCAGATGCATTAAATCTGAATACATGCAAAAAAATTTTTTTTTATCTCTGATTTGCATACAAATAATTCTACATGTGCATGTCTGAACATCTACGCATGCCAAAGTCCCCCTCTAAGGCCATTTTTCTATGGGACTTTTCTATCCACTTGGTTACCTTAAGTCGCATACATAGCTGAGTTTCTTACCCGTGTAGAGTGGACTTTGCCATTTATCTCCAATCTTGTGTGGGTTATTTATCAACAGGATCTCAAGGGATAGTTTTGAGGGGGTGGAATCTGTTCAGGGATCCTCAGGGTCTCATTTTACTTTTTTTGCAGATGATCTGGCTCCATTAGTGTCTTCAAGCATGATGTTAGCTGAGTTGCAGTCTAGTGTGAAGCAGCAAACATTAGTCAGCTCCTCTTCTCCAGAGGGAAAAAAAGGTGGACTGCTCCCTGTGGGTTGGGGATTAGTCTCTTCCTCAAGTAGAGCAGTGCCAAGTTTCCTCCGGTGTCATTCAATGAAAGATGGAGCACAAAATGTGTAGATAGATGAAATGCTCTGTGCATTTTTAATAATTTGGGATGCCCCAGAATTACTGGTAAGGAGTAGAGAGAGAGGTGTGTTTCTGTCCTAAACCTGCTTTCCTTGAAATCCCCCTGAGATAAAAAAAAAAATAAGAAACAGATTGATAGAAACAACATGGACAGTTTTATACACATGAAAAAGCCTGTCGTCTACTGGCATATTTAGCTGTGCACTACTGTAAGAACTGATATGTGAGCACAGCTGTGCGAAGATGGACTTGATAACAAAGCAAAAATAAAAAAGCAGACTTTGTTTTTGCTTTGAAATCATAAGAAGAGCAAAAACCTTTTTGTGGAAAACAAGTAAACAAAATAAGTTAGACTTTTGACATTTGTACGACAGAGTATTGTGCAGAGGGTGGAAATCATAAGAGTACAATTGAGTATATAATTTAAACCAAAAAAAGGTCATTCCCAAAGTAGACTCTGTTAGCATTCTGGGCTCTGACCTGTCATCCTACTGTCAGGCTGTGCCAAAAAATACCAGATTCATCTATGGTATTTCATTCTTTTCATAAAGTCATATTCACAAAGTCTTACCTCATCTCAAAAGCAGCTATGAAGCTGCACAATGAGTCAGGGATACATTTCTAAAATGAACAGAGTAAAACAAACAATAAATTATTAGAAATTATACAGAGAGAAACTGGCATATCAAAGTAAAACATCTAAGGTTTTTCTTTTCAATCTTGTTAATTTTAGCTTTTGTTTAATATCTAGTTCTATTTCTGTCATTTTCTGCGTGAATAGATCACTTGAATAATTTCTCAGACACAAACTTTCTCACTGCACTTTCATACATGTCACTTTGAAGAAAAAACATTTACCTGTTGCATTGACAGTGTCACCCCAAGAGCCCCATGTGTTTCTTTCATGTTTAGCAATCAGTTTTAAACTTGTGCAGTTTTTTTTTTCTTCCTAAATGATACAGCGGTTTATGTTCACGTCATGAAACAAATTTTATGAAACAAAGATAACTTGGTGTTTTGCTTATTAAAATTGTGTGTTGATATTGATTCATTTTAATAAAATGACCCTTCTATTTATAATTGCACATCACGATTAAAAGAAAGCACCACCTTGAAAGGTCAACTCTATTTTCAATGCTGTCTATCAAATAGAGGCTTCAACAAATACCCTACTGAAATGTCTTAAAACATACACTGATAAGTATTTATATACATTGTTATTGCATTTCTTTTGCAATTGGCAGTCAATACAACCATCCTTCATGGGTTCCAGCTACTCCATCATATCTCCTACTCTTATATATGTTTTCTTATTCTTTCTGCAGCAATGCCTTCAGCAGCGGAGTGTGTTTCCTTCTGAAGGTGCAGACACTGTCACGGCCAATCTTCGAAATCGCATATCCTTTGGGCCGGTGTTGAAACAAGCAAAAAATTCAACCTTCCCCACGGAGATAGGTAATTATTAGCTGAGTGCAAAAAAAAAAAAGACAAAAAAAACAAAACAATAAACAACAAAAAAAGAGGCAATCAATCTGAGATAACACAGCATGGACTGGAGATGCTCCAGGACAGGAAATGAGAGATGACTGTGCCATTTGTCAACAGAGTGTGAAGAATGGAGCCATATTGTTAAGTGGCTCTGTGTGTCGTAATATATACTGTGTATTTGGCCCTTTATGAGCTCACCAAGAAATACTCTTTGTTTATTTTTCTGTGGGATTTTTCAGATCCATCACAACTGGATCTGGTTTTGGTCTTTGTCAGCCTGGTGGTTGGCTTCTCCCTCATCTCTTTGTTGCTGCTGCTGGTGTGGCTAGCCTACCACCGGCGGGCCATCTGGCCGCTCCGCTCTGCAGCTCCGTCGCAAGCCTGTTCCGGCTGCCTACGCCCGGGAGGCGACTTGATCTCACCATGACCAAGGAGGAACCGCTGCCAATTATGCTGATCAAGTCCCCACCAAAATAGCTGCAAACAATTACATTAGTCAACAGACAGAGGGGCAGTCAATCATATTAGGTGCAGAGCAGAAGCGGCCAGTCTCACTGCCCGGTGTAGGACAGAATACACAATGAGGTGCAATCCAATTCACACCTCTTCGCACAGGTGACACAGCTGTTGCAGTCAAATTTCACACTTAACCATGAAAAGTCTATTATCATCTGCTGAAAATAAACACCAGCCCTAAATAGAAAAGCTGCTCTGATCTCTTCTTTCACTGGGTGGAAATCAATAGGCCTGCCTATAACACTCGGATGAATGGATAACTTAGAAATAATAGTTTGATATGATGTATGCATTTGTGGTTTAAAGTCATTATTGAGCTTCTTTGACAAATCATTATGGGAAAATAACAGCTTAGCTGTTGCCACAATGCTTCTATAGTGTTTGCTTTGCAGTGTTATGTCATTATACGCAATACAGTAAGTGACGTGGATGGCTTGTTGATTGTGTACACTTGCAACAAGTAACCAAGTCCTTAATCCAAATCTTTAAAACTAACATTTAAAATATTATGGTGTGAAATAGTCTTTTTTTAGTGGTGTTTATTTTTATTTTTTCGGTATTTTTATGTTTCAGCAGTTCTTGCATCAATGAAGAGCTGGAAAAGCTTTTCATTAATGGACCCAACCACAACCACCCAACAGGCAGAAACACAAAGCCAAAGCCTGTTCTGAAAAGAAAACAAACTTTGAATAAATGACAGTTAACGTAAAGAGCAATCAGAAACTAGTCATACTGATTAGAAAGACAGACGGATAAGATATTTTTCATTATCACAAAAACAACAAAGGGTGTTTGAAAATCTCAGAAATTACCAAATCACAATTTTGCAGTCCAAAAAACTAAACAATTGCAAAACCAGACCAATATACTGCTTAGGCCAATAAGTTGGACGTATGGATACAAGACACAGAAATGCAAAACTCCTGCCAACCCCAAGTTGTGGCTACAATATTCTCTGACTGAATTTCCTCCAGGGTTGCCTAGTATTTAGCTCAATCCAATTGTCACATCAACTCTGACCAGCATTTCCATCCCTGCTGAAGGAGAGTATTCCCACTAAAGGGATGTTATGTGTAGGGTTATGCGCAATGCTATTCTGTTTTTTTTTTTTTTTATTTTTTTTTACGACGCATAGCATTTTAAATGTATGACAAAGAATTCTACATTCAAAACTCAGAGGACCTTCTTCTGCATGTTTGTTGTGTCTTCTACTAGTTATGTGGCTTGTAGAAAACTGCAAATACAACATTTTATGACTCTCTTTAAATAAGGCATTTCATCATATTGCTCTTCCATAACAAAACCAATGTGTGGTTTACAATGTATAAAGATTTTCCCACCTGAATTATGGATTTCTGTCACTTCTCAAGAGTTACAATTGAGCATTTGACTGCTTTTCAAATCCTTTCTCCAGCCTGTCAGTTCAGGTGTAGGACCAGATCTCAGGTTTATATTTGTGACGTGCTGTTTTTTATGTTCAGATAATGGATTGGATTGTGGGGGTTGCACAGTCTTGCTTTCAGATTCAAATCCTGACCAGGGATTTTCCTGCATGGAGTTAGCATGTTCTCCATGTGCATGCATAGATTCTTTCCGGGCACTCCGTCCTCTTCCCACTCATTGCGTTGCCCCATGATGGACTGCTGACCTGTCCAGGGTGTACCTCGCCTGGTCTTAAAGATGCTGTTTGTTCCTTAATGTTTGAGGCTTTCACACAGGGGGAATCTATTTACTACTTGTGTCATTTTGAGTGGTTTTGCGGTAAAACCAAACTGTAGACTGGAGTTGCAAATGAATATGAACAAACAGAAAACTTACAAAAAACAGGAGCAGGCTGGAATTATGAGTATAGATTAGTTATGGGTCGTAACAGAAAGAACCAGTAAAGAACAAAGCGAGCTAGGGATCTTTTACATAAAAAGGAGGGAGTGGAAATGACAAAAGAACCAGGACAAGCAACTACAGGCAAATAGATGTAGGTGGGGAAGGAGCTGATAGGGACAAATAAGGAAAGGATCAACAGCTGGGGCAGGGAGCAGACTGGTAGGCTGAGGTGAGGTGAAAAACAAACAGAAACGAAGAGAACGGAAGTGAAAAGAATACCTGAACCATACATAGAAATAAATACCAATCTAATCAACCATATCTAAAACACAAACAATGAGAATACCTGGACTAACACAAGTAATAAACAAAAATGGCAAGATTTTGAAAAACAGTAAAGAAACAATCAAATCAGGTAATAAGACGTTAGGGGTAATCTGAAAGCACACGGTAGTCCACAGATTTATCTGGGAATATTTGAGTGGAGGGGGTTGAATACAAAAGCCCCTCAAATTGTGATTATTTATACGCTGAATAGGATTTTTCCATTTTGACTGAATGCAAATCACACAGCAGCTTCATTGACTGCATTTTACTGTTTTACCTGGCAAAGATTTTGTTTTAAATATGTCATGCTGTTGAGAGTTACAAAAAAGCCAACAAGCCCTAAAGTCCTAGACACGTTACACACTTATACACATAAAACACAAAACTCATTGCACTTTTAACATTTCTCTTTATTTGGTTATGTTTGCCAACATCTACGCTCTGAGCATATGGACCGGAGAGACTCGAGTTAATCTATTAGAGGACATGAGGGGCGATGGAAAAAGCCTTTAGCTCTACCCAGTCAGCTTAGCTAGTGTGGTGGAGCCTGCTAATGCGATTGGCTGACCCTGCGAGATGTGGCTTCCGTCAATGAAGACAGACTTCTCCCCTCAGGTAGCCTATCAGAAATCTGATCACGACTGCCTGGTCTTCATTGGAACATCAATCCGTGGGTCTGTCCTAAATAATAGTGGGAGTTAGTGAAGCATGAAACTGTGGCTGTCAGAGAATGTTAAATTCATCTTCCACCCCCCCACCTCATACATGAGGCGAGATGAAAGGTTTTGTGTTTAAAAGTTCATTATTTTGACCAGAGTTGACTCAAATTGGAAGTTCTCTGCTCGTGTTGTGTTTTTTTTATTATTATTTTATTTTTGGGGGGAGACTATCCAATTCCCATTATTTGTTCCACAGTGTGTTGGTACAGTTGCTAATCTATAATCAACAAAAGCCAAACAGTGATTAATTTCTAACCTTTTGGGTTCTAGGTGTGGCTGGCATTCCACAGCGATATCTGGGCCATAATCTCAAGGGTCCAAATTCTCTCCCAGTAGCATATTTTAAAAAGAAAAAGTCTTATGTAAAGGACAGTATTGAAGTTGACTTCATAATCAGAACTAGCGGTATTTTTAAAATTGAGGTATAAACAAGAAGGAAGCTCACAGCATATTGAAAAGAGGGAGAAATGACAGGACCGTCCTGACCTGTAGCTGTGCTCTTACGAGTTTTACGCCATGAACAAAAATCCTAATGAATTACATTTGCTTTGCCACCAAGTGACAGTCGGAAGGAGACAAAAAGATGTGCTGCCTTGTGTGGGTTGCTCACAATTTAAAGTATAGGACAACAGATTTGCATTATATGCTCAGCGGGGGGTACATTGAATTTAGATTTGCTAGGAATGAAGAAACCTGTGGGCCAAATGTCCCCACGAATGCCAAGAGGCCTCCAGCAAATGTTTATTTTTTTGATGTACCTATGTGGTTTCTTTATTTTACGACTGCAACACGACCTAATGTCTCCACATAATCAGGTTTTAAATGGACCTGAATAGTGGTGTGATATAAACCAGAGCAGCAGGCGGGAATAAAAGAAAAGGGTAACAAAGAACATCTTTGTTCTCTCATTTTCTTTAAAGACACTCCCTTCATATAAAGCTGACAGTTTAAAGCTTTCCTGTCAAACAACAGGTTTCATGAATGATTCAGGATGATGAAATGCACGGTGTCACTAAGCCGCTTCAAAAAGTGTTAGAAACCCGTTAATCTTCTCTGAACATTATATCGACAAACTTAAATGTGCTTTTATTTGGTATTTTTTGTGACAGAGATTTGTGAAAGTGGTGAATATTAGGAAAATTCGGCAATTCGGCCTTGATTCTGACAAACTTGACTTTAGAAGTCAACAAATTAGTAAATACAGTTCGCTTGGCAAATAAAGTATTCTCAGCACTGTCATAAAGCATCAATAATTGTTAATGCTTTACCATTATTGATGCAACATGCGTCAATAATCCATTATTAATGCTTCAATAATGCATCAATCATGCATTATTGATGCATCAATGATTGATGCATTAATAATCAATAATAAATCATCATTATTGATGCTTTATTACCAAACCGTTCTTCCGGTTCCTCTTGGTTTCTCCCCTGACCTGTCTGCAGTGTTTCTTTGTCATCATGATACTGTCTGATCGTTATTGTTTTCAGGCTGTATTTATACTGAGAAGACTTTATCACCAAGGGAACGGTATTTACTAATTAGTTGACTTCAGTCAAGTTTGTCAGAATAAAGGTGTATCCATAGATGCATTAATGCAGAACTCACCATCCACCTAAATAAACAGACAGGACATGTAGAGCATTACTGAGCGAAGCAGCCAAGAGGTAACTCTGTAATTGTTTAGCAATCCACTGAAATCTATATTTGAAAATTGGGGAAAGCTGTTGACAGGCAACCACACGTACACCATAAGTCTAGTCTTTTTGAAAGAAAGCCATAAGACGCTCTGCTTGCAAGTTACCACAAGTGATATAGAAGATGCAGAAAATGAGTAGGAGAAAGGAGACCTTCTGAAGATGAGAATGAGAGATTAAACTAATTTTTCCCGTGACCTTGAACGCACCATCCCCATGAAATTAGACTTTACATTACATGTAGAAATTTTTACACACTCCTAATAATAAATACCCAGAATCATTTCATTGTCGATATGCATAATTTAAAAGTAATCAATAATTGCTTAATTAAAACACGTTTTCCACCAGAATGTTTTTAAAAAAAATAAAATGTCTGGTAAAATACAACAGCTTCCTGTCCTTACCTAACCTTGTGTGATAACAACAGAGTCATTTTGAATGCACTCCAATTGGGGAAAGCTTTGATAGTTTCTCTAATCTGAAAGAAAACAGCTGGCTTTGAGGTTATTGTGCAATTCGTGAAGAGAATACAGAGAGCTATCCGCAAAAAGACGTCCACAAACAAAGCTGTTATAGAATAATGGCAAACACAGGGTTCAGGAAGCTGGGAGAATAAAGTCCTGCTGAACGGGTTACACAGAAAGACAGATGTCACTCATGTCTCAGTGTTAGGTGTAGGTTATGGTAGGAAGACATAAAGTCTCTCAGTTTGATTTGAAAACAAACTGGGATCTCAGTAACGTATATATTTTCAGATAACCCTAAAATAAGTCTCCATTACTTGGAGCAGGAGTCCAGAAACATTTCACTATTTCCATTGGTCATCTCCCTGATTTCAAAGAAGGCAGTGAGTCCTTCCACTGAGACTAACTGGGGTTAAATAAATGTCTTGTTAACTACAATGAGAGAGAGAGAAAGAGAGAGAGAGAGAGAGAGAGAGAGAGATATAGATAGATGGATGGATGGATGGATGGATGGATGGATGGATGGATGGATGGATGGATGGATGGATGGATGGATGGATGGATGG